>NQII01003358.1:211914-259316 GCA_002778355.1 Clitarchus hookeri | reverse complement strand
TTTGTTTTCTTCATGAGCAACATGTCTTCCATCATGGATATGAGGAATGAACATGTCAGTTCGAGTTTGTGATTTTGATGGTTTTATAAATCTTAATTTACCCGCAATATTAAGGATATTAAATATTTTACAAAAAAGAAAATAAAAAAACTTTTTGTATAACTGTGACCCGGAGCAAAAGTGGACAATTTGTTTTCTCCTGTGAGCAATTTTGGGGAAGGCGGCCGAGATACGCATAAAATCATTTAACATGTAAAACACTATCATTTCGAGAGCGATAAGGGCGACACTGCCACGCGCATCAAGTGCGCAATCGCCTCTAATAATCCGGTCAAGTTAGCTCAAAAATAGGGGTAGGCTTACAAAAATTCGCATAGAGCTAAAAATTGGTACGAATGTTGGGAACACCATTATAAATGAAATGTGAAAAGTCCCCATCGATCCCACACCTGCAAAAAAATTTATTCAAGGTCAAAGTTCGCAAATATGGGTTTTTTTGCAATTTTTCAGTCAAGCGGTAAGTTTTATCATAAAAATAGGTCAGACAAACATTTTAGAACATGCAATT
This sequence comes from Clitarchus hookeri, assembly GCA_002778355.1. NCBI lineage: Eukaryota > Metazoa > Arthropoda > Insecta > Phasmatodea > Phasmatidae > Clitarchus > Clitarchus hookeri. The sequence goes on along the minus strand of NQII01003358.1, from coordinate 258,748 downwards.
ATCTATAAAACTTGTTCTTACACCTTTTTTCCTAAGAGTCACCCTTTCTGAGATATAACGATTCAAAAAGTTGAACAAGTTGTGTTCTTCATAATATGCACAAGTACGCCGCATATATACATCACTGGAGCCGTAATACTAGTAAAAATACTTTTATATTGATCTATGTAACTTATACGTACAAAATAGTACAATTCTGAGAATATGAACTCGAAAGAAACCCAGTCCCTCATTGTATACGCCAGTATAACCTTGAACATCTGTCTCCTATTCCACTGTCCGCTTGGCAACGGTCGTATACTTGCTCCTTTTTCGAAGCCTAAACTAAATACCGTTAGTCTCGAACGTACCTTCGTAGTGAAAACACGTGAGTATTGCTAAGATTTCCTTACCAAGTTTGTGCTGTTTTTAGTTTTTAAAAAAAATGTCGCAAATGTGCTTTATTTGTAGTAAACCTTTGACTGAGAGTGAAATTGTTACTGTTGATCGTGGCATGAAGACATTAATTGATGCAAGTACTGAAAGAGGTGATGAATTATCGGAATACCTGAAAGACCAGAAATCTGTGACAATTCATGTGCAATGTCGTAAAAAGTACACTCGAAAGAGTACTATTGCTGCAGTTAAAAGACAACACGAAGAAGAACAAGCCAGTACATCTACAATAAGTCCTCCTCGTACTAGAGCACGCGTAAGTGAATCAGCTTTTTGTTTTAAACAATGTTGCTTATTTTGCGGCAATGGATTGAATGAAGAGTATGAGAAGAAAAAAGCACTGGATGCTCGGCGTATAATTTTCAAAGTAACTACACTTTCATTGAAAGAATCTATTCTGAAAGTAGCTCAGACTCGTTCTGATGATGTGGTAAAAGCTGTTACTGCTTGAATTGGGTTTGATCAGTTGCTGCTGAAGCTAAGTATCATAATTCCTTCTTGAGACCGACCACTGGGGGTAAAGTCGATCGTCCTCAAGATGAAGCTACGAATCTGGCAATGGAAGAAATATTTACATACATTGAAAATAGCGATGATTCTCAGTTTACATTAAACGAATTAAAACTCTATTTGCAAAAATGCAGCTGTAGATAACAGAACTATTAAGATACGATTATTGAATTAAACAGGACCACAATAGATTGTGGGATAGGCCTACCGGGAAACCAAGTTAAAAAAAAACGCGCCAAGTACACTTCCTCACAGCTGGCGTGGAAACGTGTGCATATTATGAAGAACACAACTTTTTCAACTTTTTGAATTGTTATATCTCAGAAATGGCGACTCTTAGGAAAAAAGGTGTAAGAACAATTTGTATAGATAATTGCATGATCTACAATTTTTGTCTGACCTATTTGTGTGATAAAACTTACCGTTTGGCTAAAAAATGCAAAAAAACCCATATTTGCGAACTTTGACCTTGAATAAATTTTTTTGCAGGTGTGGGATCGATGGGGACTTTTCACATTTCATTTATAATGGTGTTCCCAACATTCGTACCAATTTTTAGCTCTATGCGAATTTTTGTAACCTTGAATGTCGATTTTGACCGGGCTATAATCGCAAGGGTTTGAATTGCCGTGCGGTGTTCTCGTCGTGCTGCGTGTTCCCACTGGTGTTTCACCAGCGACCCTAGTATTTTATCGGTGGAACGTCTCTTTAACGGGTTCAATGCGTAGCCATTGAGAAGTTTTGTATGTACTATATCTGACGCGTATGTTTACAGATAAATAGCTTAGAAAAGGTCTTATCTAACCATGTTGGAGTTCTCTGGCATGGTGTTTCTAATGAGCGCGGCGTCTTGAAAGTACTCAACAATCATTGTCTAAAGTATGTGTGTGCTCTTTTCGTAAATCAGCACATTGGACGCACGTTTATATAGTTTCGTGTAAAAACCGCGTGTTTCGAACACACGGCAAGGCAGTTGAAACTCCAGGTCGGCGGGTGCCTTAAGAAATCCGTGTGCGTTGACAACTCGGCAGCACAGCAGGACCGATCCCGCGCAGAGTTGACGATGAGCAGCCACTCGGGTCGTAGTGAAATGACACTAGCCACTTGCCAACAACACTACAGCATGTTATACAGACATCACGACACTACAACATGTTCTACAGACATCACGACACTACAGCATGTTCTACAGACATCACGACACTACAGCATGTTATACAGACATCACGACACTACAACATGTTATACAGACATCACGACACTACACCATGTTATACAGACATCATGACACTACAGCATGTTGTACAGACATCACGACACTACAGCATGTTCTACAGACATCACGACACTACAACATGTTCTACAGACATCACGACACTACAACATGTTCTAATACATCACGACACTACAACATGTTCTACAGACATCACAACACTACAACATGTTATACAGACATTACGACACTACAACACGCCAGTTGGGAGACTGGTGGGGAGCTTCTGTCCCTCGCCGATAACACCTACTGTACATTTACTAAGCTAGCAACAGTGGCTAACAGCTATAAATAAGGGCCCGGAGCCCAGCTAGAACATTTACACAGCAGCCCGCCGCCGACTCAATGATTAGACCCAAGTGTGTTCGTGCTGCAAACTAGATTTGCAGACCCACGTAAACGATTTATGGTACTTCGGTTCCTGGTCTCGCGACAGCGCTGCCATCGGGCGTGCATGAAAGATCGACGGCGGACAACTTGCCATGCGGGACCGGTGTTTGAGTAAGAAAGCAAATGCTCTCAGTGCACTTTCTAGTCTCAAAGACTACAAAGCATAAAATAATGTAATACATTAAAATGTACTGAAAAGTTAAAAAAATAACTTTTATTATAGCCTCAATTACAGCAACAGAAGAATTGGTCCACATTACAAAAAATAAAAGCGTGGGGCCTTAATAGCTTGTTATTAAAACAAATGTAATAACAAATTACTGACTGCATGGGTTTGTCTCTACTGTTTATCTGGTTGGATATCAGGAGGTACTTTGAATTGAGGCATTTGACTGCTCGCAATCAAGTGGGAAAAACTAGCTAATTACGTGTTTAATCTGGAAAGTTGACTCGACGCCAAAAGGTACAGCCTCCAAGAGATATTAAAATCCTGTGTGATTACATTAAAATAGCTCCTATTGCGAAAAAATGAAAGAGGAATTCATTATTACGGCCATAAAACAAGAATTACTAAATCAAAATAACAAATGCTCTGTGCCACGGTTTTGATGACAGAAAATCTTATTACAGACCAAACACGAAAACTGTTATCTTCTCGTACCGGGAATAGAAACAAGTTTTTTCTTTGCGTGGTACTTCAAATACTCAAAATGTTCTTGGCATAGAATGGCAGAAAATGTCAGGTATCTGTTATGAATGTATCGTTTAAAACTGTTGTACAAAACTTGGTGAAAATGTAATTTGTAGTAATAAAATTGATATCAATACATTGCGCTGTTATTTTTAGGTATATGAAGGAATTATTGTAAGGCAGTAATTTTGGCCGGTACCAACCTTGTCATCATATTAGGTAAATTTTAATAACTTACACTAAACTTTTAAAGTATATCAAATGTAATGTTATGCTATAATGAACAAGGATTCGACTAATGTCTGAAGGTATACAGGAGGCATTTCACACCATGAATCCTGCAGGGCAGTCCACAAATCCATATGAGTGCGAGGCGGTGGAGATCTCTTCTGAACAGCACGTTGCAAGGCATCCCAGATATGCTCAATAATGTTCATGTCTGGTGATTTAGGTGGCCAATGGAAGTGTCTAAAGTCAGAAGAGTGTTCCTGGAGCCACTCGGTAGCAACTCTCGACGTGTGGGGTGTCGCATTGTCCTGCTGGAGTTGTCCACGTCCGTTGGAATGCACAATTGACATTAATGGGTGCAAGTCATCGGACAGGATGCTTACGTATCTGTCACCTGTCAGAGTCGTATCTAGACATATCAAGGGTCCCATTTCACGCCAACTGCACATGCCCCATACCATAACAGAGCCTCCACCAGCTTGAACAGTCCCCTGTTGACATGTAGGGTCCATGGATTCATGAGGATGTCTCCATACCCATACACAGCCATCCGCTCGATACAATTGGAAATGAGACTCGTCAGACCAGGCAACGTGTTTCTAGTCATCGACAGTCCAATGGCGGTGTTGGCGGGCTCAGGCGAGGCGTAAAGATTTGTGTCGTGTAGTCAACAACGGTACACGAGTGGGCCTTCGGCTCCGAAAGCCCATATCAATGATGGTCCGTTGAATAGTTCGCACGCTGGCACTTGTTGATGCCCCAGCATTGAAATCTGGGCCAATTTAAGAAAGGGTTGCACGTCTGTCACGTTTAATGATTCTCGTCAGTCGTCGTTTGTCCCGTTCGTTCACGATATTTTTCCGGCCGCAGCGATGTCGAAGATTTGATGTTTTGCCGGATCCCCGATGTTCACGGTACACTCGTGAAATGGTCGTACGCGAACATCCAAATGTTATCGCTACCTCGGAGATGCTATGTCCCATTGCTCGTGCGCTGACTATAACATAACGTTTAAACTCACTTAAATCTAGATAAACTACCATTGTAGCAGCAGTGACCGATCACCGCGCAATTGATATGTTAGTCCACTTACTTATATAAACGCAGAAGTTTGTAATGTTTCAACACATTCGTTTACTACAGTACCTTCTTCTCTGTGTTCATTTTGTAGTCACAGTCAATTATCACTTATGTACTTTTGTTGCCCCTGGGCGGTGCACAATACACCAACGTTCCGTTATCACACCTGGCAAACGACTCTTTGCACGTTTAAAGTACAGTGAGCGCTTTTCGCTTTTCACTCACGTGTCGTTCACTCACGCGTGCAATAAAAACTAAACGAATATAAAACTTACACGCGCGAGGCAGCGATGGGACTTGAAGGCGTCTCAGAGCTAAGCCCCATACGCCTACATGGGAAGTAGTTCATGCAAGAAGGAGATATGCATCGCAGTAAACAAGGATTGGGCAACTATTGGCTCGACTGGGGTCTCACTATCTCCGTGAGTGCGTCTATACGGAATGTTTATTCTACTCAAGTTGGTAAGCTCGGTGCCAACGGTTTAACTAACATTTACCGCCGCCAGGTAGCGCTGAAGTAGTATTGAACTGAATTTTCTTCGTTTTGCATGTAAACAAATGTTATAATTGCAATTTATAATATATATATATATATATACATAATTTTTTTAAATCTTCTCATTTTTATAATGCTAAAAATACGTAAATAAAAAACATTGTTTTTCACACTTAAGTGGGAAGTTAACAAAATGTAACATGTTTCTTATTCGGTCGTTGAACTGAATTGCGCAAAATGTAGTATTGAATAATCACATTGATTAAATGTGAAAGCAGAACCTAAACATGAGTTTTGATTACACCTATATATATANTATATATATATATATATATATATATATATATATATCGCTCTGAAAGTCGGATCAGTTTCACCAAAAAAAAGCATATTTACGAAAGCTTAGTGCCAAACATAATTGAGTTTTTACTGTTTACTCTTCTAAACAGCATTGGAGGGCGTGAATAATATTAAGAAAATAAATTTAATAGTGATTATTTGATACGGGCGAGACTATATTGCAATTCGAGACAAAATGCGAACTTGTGCATACAAATGTGTAGAATTGCCTCATTTACCGCCAGCTTGAAAGTTACCTCTTTGGAACAGCAGCGCACCTTGCGGCAAACGGTTTCCTTATGCCAAGCTCTCCCATGAGAAATCTAGTTTCGTTCCTCACCTAAGACGAATAAACCTTTATGTAGGTAAACCTACAACTAAGAAGGGAGGGTTACAAACTGGCACTGACAGCGTAAAAGCACTCTCGACGGAAAATAACTTCAAACATATGGCTCACTGAGAGAATTGTTTGTCTGAACAGACACTGTATTTGTTTGTATATGGCCAAACTATTATCTACACTTAACTCATCATATTCTGTTGACAGTCAAAGATTTTTGACTCAAAACAGGGGTTCTGTCTACCTAAGTGTGTATCTTGTTATATGAACAAAATAAAATATGTTAGTTTCGTTTACTGAACAAAATACAGCTATACGGGATGTTTTTGAACAACACTAACAAAATCCAACAAATTATAACATACAAAAAAAAAAGACGAAAATACATGTATCTTTTTCCCTTAAAGTGATTATTAAGGGACGCATGTGACCCCAAACATCGAATTTTGAAATACTTTTTGTTCCAATATGATACTACTTGCGAGTAAGTAACAAATCGGTGAATGGTGTTATGCAGACATGGTGATCTTACGCCATTGAAAGCACGGTTGACAATACCATCCTCCCTTCATGTTGCAAATGAGGGTTGGCATCATATTTGCGGATAAAATTTTGTAACCTTTAGATTAATGCTATTTTTTTAAAGATATTATGAATCAGCATGTCTTAATTAAAAAAAAAAAAAAAAAAATATGTCGTCTTATTGGAACACTTTCACAGTGAATATTTTTCGAGAAATTCGTGCGTTATTATCAAAACAGAATGTTTGTTACCTGGCAGGTAGGCAACATGCTTACAAAGGGAGAATTTTTAAATAAGGATCTGTGGAAAGCACAGCTACCTTAGAAACACCTTCGGCGGAAAAGTGTACGTACATTTTCGTGAGGAATATCCTTCCCGGAGTTCGACAGCGTTGTTCAAAAACACCCATTTTATTTGTTCGGCCATATACTGTAAAGAATATTGTTTCAGTGGCGCGCATTAATATAAATTGCTAGAGGAGAAAGAGGGGCAGGAAGCATGCTCGTTATTGGAGGGTGAGGAAGTTCCAGCAGAGATGTCGCTGGCTGGACCAGAGTGCGGGGAACACCAGAGTGGCGACTGGAGGCGCCGGAGGGAGATACAAGAGGAGCTCGCCTGGCCTCCCTGGCCTCGCGGGCCGATGACTTCCGCTCTTGCAAGAGCCACGACCGCAAGTTTCAAGAGCACTCGAGCCAAACTCCTTCTCGACACTCCCTCCCCTCTCTATCCGCCGCTGCCCTCTCGGCCGTACACTCCCGGGAAAAAATGTTTGCACGGGCCTTCACCCTCCTTCGAGAAGGGCTGGGCGTCGCCTGCAATTCCTGCTCCTTGCAGCATTCCTGCTTCGAATTTGTTACATGTTTACTTTTCCGGTAACTACGCAGTTTCATTTGACTGACGCACGAATAAAGTCATGAATACCATGGCAATGTTAATTTTGTATATGGTTGTATAATACGCAAAGTTTGTACATATTGAATTAATGAGGGCTTTCAAAACTGCTCCGGCTATAACAATAATTTGTCTGGCATATCTAAGGTCACGTTGGAGGCGAATTTGGGTACACGTCGTTTGTCCTAAAACCGTTTATCATAAAAATATGACAAACGACCTTAAGAAAAATGAGTTAAAGACATACAACATTAAGGAAAATGACTGTACGAAAAACTGTTTCAGGGTAAGCGAACTTATGACTAACGACTTGCGGACAGACGGGTTTAGATTTCTCCTGAATTAATTTGTGTTTAAAGTAGTTCAGGCCTCAAAAGTTCGTCTTAGAATAGATTGTTGCATTTTCAGTAAGTTAAATATCCGTTTGTTCTAAAGAGCAATAACTTAATGTGTTAATAGTCGGAAGATTTCGATACGCGATAACTTGCAGGAAAAAGTAATTATAAATTGCAGCAGCACTACCATTCGCTCAGTAGAGAGGTTTGAGCGCCTATCGACATCGAGGTCATGAGAGCCGATGGGGATGAAGCGAGGTGAGTATGGAGCAGCGTCGGAATACAACGGCGGGGAAAACGGGAGATCGTTAGACGCCATTTCATAGCACTCCAAAAAAGGCTAATAACAGGCTTTCCAAAGCGCTGCATCTCGTAATGTACGCGTCAGATAAATACAAAGCTACTCAGTGGCCCTGCTTTGAACCTTCCTACAGACTTTCAATTAACAAACTAATACGGTGACCGCTGAAAGTCTCACAGGCACTCGCAGTGCGACGGGAACACCGCACGCCAGTTCACAGCCTTGCGCTTAGAGGCTACGGCGCACTTGATGTACGTGGCAGTGTAGTCCTTATCGTTCAGCTGAGTTCTGTTTCATGTAGTCTCATGGTCGGCAATGGACACAGTCCAATCACACCAACGTAAAACATGATACTGCTGTTGTTTATGTCGCCAGTGACGCCCCCGTACAACGCAATATGTGTACAGTTTGCTTGGGAATGGCCAGGAGATTGTTTGTGGTGACGTGGTTGAAGCTACTCTGTGTTTTCCAAAATCGCTCTGATATGACGTCCAGGACGTTCATCAATGTAGTCGCTTGTTTGTGCAACAAATACATTTTAATTGCTCCATTTTTTTTAAATAAATGAATACCCCAGCTAAACTTTAACCCAGACGTCTATGGACTGTTAATGCGACTGTCGTATTTCAATCTCGACGGGTGGTACATACAAATGTTTAAGGCTATGCACGCGTATCAGGCATCAGTGTTCCCGTGAAGGCCTGTGCAGGCCTGTGTAGGCCTGTGTCAGCCTACTGATGGGCCCGGCAGCTCCCTAATGTGTACGTTGTGAAGGAGTATTAGTATACGAGGCCGGACTATCTACATTTGGCAACCCTGCGAGGCGGCTTCAAACGCCTGTCCCCTCTCTCTCTCTCTCTCTCTTTCTCTCTCTCTATCGTCTTTCCTGACCCCCTCCACCTTGCCGTTCTTCCAGTCGACCCTGTCAGGCGCCGATCCCCCGCACAATGGCAGGCTTAACCCGTGACGTCATCACGGACTGAGCGCTGAGGTTATCAGCCGCGCCTGCGCAAACACAATCTGTAGCTGCTGCTTCACGCTTCAGATAACACTTGTAACGCCAACATTAGAAAAAAAAAATTTTCACTGCTCGTTATCGCATGTCTGAAGTAATACTTAACCGAAACAAGTGCATAGACTGAACATGAGGTGGACCGATCTCGCTGGCTGCGCACAACCAATAATTTTTTAACGCGATGTATTCACTCCCGGTATTTTAGTGTAATACGCAGCTTCGAAACATCTTCAATAGACAGATATGCAAACACAGACAATTGTCAACCCTGAATGCATTTGGCGCGTATTAATTGAAATGTACAGAACGTTCTATCCGAAGTGAAAAACAATTTTTTTTCAGCAGTATTTGCACAAAATCAACAGGCTCGAACAACGATTCAATGTGCGAATGCCCTCAGGCAAGCCGCATATTGTCAGATTTTTACCTGGAAATACGATATTGTTTTATAGCACACGAGTTTTATCGCTGTGGTGATAAAATGAACATTGTCTCGCGTTATTTTTATTACCATTCGAAGAGTAATAGCGTAATCAATAGAAACTTTCAAAATTTACGTCTAGCAAAATAATGAAAATACACCACGCACATTTTCGAAAATGTATGTGGGATTCATACGAGTTCCTTTATACTTCCGTGAATAAAGCCACCCTCATCATTCAGACTTATAACTATAGAATGTTTATTTTTTACCTAACCGCCAGTATCCACAATGGAACAACTTTGGAATAAAGGTTGAAACCCAACTATTAATATCCAAATTACAGAGTTAAACTTGTCCCATTATGTTGTGCAAAAAGTTACAATAACAAAATATCAAAAACGTTATTACTTGTAGTTTCATTTTAATTTGTATCTTTACGATGACATTTGAAACTGGGAGATATTTAGTCTTTCGGAGACGTTTGCAAGAAATATTGTAGTAGTAGGGTGTAGCCGATTATGGAGCATGGCACCTGGCATGTCGGATCCGAATCCGTCCGCCATCTTGGTTGTCACAATTGCGGCCACCGGCCTTGTAAGTCAGTGCAGTCCGCCATATTGGTTGGTGTCACAGCCAGGGCTCGCGGCCGTGTTGGATGTTCGTCCCCTCTCATCGCAGTTAACCCTAGAAATTAGTTTAATAAAAAAATAAAAATTAAATAAAAAAATATTACAACAAAAATTACAAAAAATTAGAAAGTTTCAGCCCTTCGCCTTGGATTTTTAATAACTGTATCGGTTTAGAGTGTCGCTGCAAGATTATAATTANGTGTCGCTGCAACATTATAATTACATTTTTACACTTTTTTCATTACTTTCATGTCATTTAAAAATTGCAATATATTATCCCACTTTATTTAACCCTTGAAATTAGTTTAATGAAAAATTATTTTATAAAAGAATTTAATAAAAATTTCTTAAAAACACCGATCTCAAATAAGCATATTTATTTTATTAGAAAAAATGCCCTTTAGCATATAAACCTTCACTCGCTCGACTACCATCTTGTTTTATCTGTTATTTCGATGGTATAGACCGCTGCTAGAGTGACGATCGCCCCACACGCCACATGTATTGAAGGATGTAATTTGCCATACACTAGAAGAGTTATAAAAAATCTAAAAATGGAGGAACATATAACATTAATCTCACACTAAGCCCATCACCCTAAGCAAACCCCCCAACCCAATAATAAAAAATCACAAAAAATCGAAGAAAAAAAAATCTTCAAAATCGCGTAACATAACATTAGACCCCCTTCCCTTGCTCACCCATCCACCGCTATCCCCTAAACCACCCTCACCACCTCACACCCCTCACACCTCACCCTCAGCCTCTCACTACGCCTCGAACAACTCACCACTCATAACACCCTCATAAATCCAGTGACTATGACCTTGACCCATAATCTTGACTATGACCTTGGCCATGACCTTTACCCATGACCCTTTTCCTAGACCCATGGCCTTGACCCATGACCCTTGATCTAGACTCATGACTCTTGACCTAGACCCATGACCTCGATTAATACGAATCTCGTAGTAACCACTTATCGCAATATCTTAGCGAAATATATCACTTATAACTATCCATAAAGGCGAGCAGACCATCCATTCTGACTGGCCATTACTAGCAGCCCACACCAGACATCCGTAGCAACTACCGAGACCATCCAATCACAACGACCAACCATACAGGCCACGGACTGGTCCCAACCAAGACTGATGCCGAGGTAGATCACTGGGGATAGGTAGCACCACATGCTTCGCAATCAGCACCACGCACACCACAGTCAGCTCCGCACACTCCTTAATCAGCTCCGCAATCTGCACCATATGCTCTGCAATCGCTCCAATTCAACTACACCTGGAAGCTATTCTCTTCTGCTTGAGCGAAAAATAAGGGATTACATGCTAAATTAGGTGTGCCTCGGGCACCTTCCACGATATCGCTTAAAAAAAAAACATTTGGTACAACTTTGCCAGAGCCACATTGCCACAAAAAGTTTATTTTTTTTATAATGTTTAATATTTTAGAAATTTCGATTATATAAATATTTGCAGACTCAAAAACAAATCGCACAAACGCGTAAAATGTTATCAATATTCTCCTACTAGCACTCTTGTAGCTTGGTTCTTTTCGTCAAAGCTGAAACAAAATAGTTTTTGGTCACAGTATACTCCATCTACAGTTAGTTCCAACTTCTCTGAAGTCCTGCTAAAGTTCTTCTTCCAGGATATTCCTCCGCTTCATCTAAACAAAGCTTACCCGAGTATATAAAATTGCACCACAGGGACAACACACCTCATTCGTGCGCACACTGTGTAATAATATTTTGCATAAGAACTATTTGTTAATAGTTATTACCAACACACGCATTTTTTCACTGTTATATTCATATTGATTATAAATAAAATTTTGTAATCTATAGACCAAAATAAATAAAATTTATATTTATGAAAAAAATATCTTAATGTAAACAAAATTATCAAACGCTTGTGGTACGTGACATATTTAAGAAACAACCAAACACGTCGAACATGGGCTGATTTTTCAAAGGTTTAATTCAAAAAGTGTGCGAAGATACCGCGGATAAACTATATACTGTATTTGCGTTACAATTTAGCCGAAAGTAGTTTGATTGTATTCCAGAGCACTTATTTAATTAAACAGTGTGGTGACGTAGGTCGAAGCGACATTCTTTTAACATTTCCTTATGAAGGAAAGCTTTTGAATTTTGGGTCACAGACCTGATTGCTGCAGAATTGGCATCTGCACTCTACCCACATATTTACTTTGCGCTATGGACCTAACGATGATCTGAATTAATACAATTATTTTACAGAAACTTTAGTAAACGGGCTGTTATCTACTGTCAAATCAGTGGAACGCAGTGAGATTTCACTACCAGGCTAGTGCAATTCACTATAAATCGGTAGAAACCACTGTTTAATCAGTAAACACCAGCAACTAAAGAGATCAGTTATATTTTTACTGATTAAAGTAGCGCAGCTTCAACAAATATGCAGTCAAATTCGCTGACGTAGAGCAGTTTTAACTGTTTCGATTTCAAAGTGCAGTTGAAAGCACTATGCAAATCAAATATTTTTTTTTAGGATAACTTTCCGGTGCGCTCAAGACCTCCAGATTGAAAAGCAATGGCTTAGTACCTGACTGAAATTTAAAATAATATTTCGTCGTGTTAAACATTTTAAGTATTTAAAATCCATGATGTTGACTTGCTGTAAATATACATTATAATTTTGTTAAGCAAAAAGACACCTAGAAGTAGATTTTTTTAAATACTCTTAACATAGACATTATTATAGACACAGTTGATGTGTGAATAAAAATTGATATTGTGTATTTAATTGTGAGCAAATGTGACTAGAATTACCGTGTATGACAAGGTTTGGTTAACGAATTACATTTATTATTAATGTGATAGGAACTTAATGTTAATAAACATAATTTTCACAGCAGAAAGAAAAAAACTATTTCAAAGTATTTTCATTATTTCCAATAGGAAAATACACGAAATAACAAGCCAAAAAAATTTATGAACATAATAAATAATTAANATTTCAAAGTATTTTCATTATTTCCAATAGGAAAATACACGAAATAACAAGCCAAAAAAATTTATGAACATAATAAAATATTTATATTGTGACTTATGAGTTATAATTTAACCGTAACTAAATGTTAGAAACCATTTTCCTTTGCAGGGTAATGAATATCATTACCTGAGTAAGTGAAAAAATGTTGTCTTGGAGAGAGGGGAGTATTTCTTCGTATTTATCTCTCATTTATTTATACTCTATAAAAACTAATCTCTTTCGCTGTCAATCGAGCACTTTTGAAAGCCATGCTTACGAACTAATTTTCTGCCCGTTTTTACGCTTCAACTTGATGTAAAGTTAACGTCGTTTGCACGACGATTGTATTCATTCGTTGAACAATTGAAACTAGGAAATTTGAGAATTTTAAAGGTGTTTCTGATGCACATGTTGATTGTTTGAACAAATGGACATACGCCATTGCAAATACTTCAACGCTGTCTCAGAAAATCTGCTAGACAAATTAAAATAACATTTATAAAAAATAACTTAAAATAAAAAAAACCTAAATAATATAAATAGGATTGAACGAGCCCGAGTTATTTGTTGTTGACTAATAAGAAAGAGACATATAGTTCAAAGAAGGAATTAAGTCAGAGAACAAATACCAGAACGAAACTGTGCATTGTCGACCACGGATAACTCACGCTCGTTAATTCCTATTTATTTTATTAAATTTTCAATCTGTTATATCATAATATGTTATTTCATGTTTCCCTATTAGGTAATATGAGGCCACGTGGAAGTGTTTGCAATGGTGTATGTCTTTAATTGTTTAAAATATAAATTACCCCCATTGCAAGAATCATTCATACGATGTATATTTTATTTCTCTTATGTNTCTTTAATTGTTTAAAATATAAATTACCCCCATTGCAAGAATCATTCATACGATGTATATTTTATTTCTCTTATGTACGTGAAACTACCATAAAATTAATGGATTTAAATCACCGTATCTTAAAAACGTTAAAGTATGTCGTTTTAATTAAAAATTAATAAATTCATTTCAAACATCACCCGTAAATTACTGGGAGCATACGTTTTTTAATTGTGTGCAGTTAGGCGACGTGGGAACTGAGAATAAAGAGATGAAAATGGCGTTGCGGTCTGTTAGTTTTCGCATAGAGTACAGATGAGGTAGAGCGAACATCGTCTTCTGCGCATGCGCACAACGTTGATTGTTCTATCACCACGCCAGTACAGCCATACAAGTCACGTGGCCAATAGTGATGAACAGGTCTGTTAGTTTTCGCATAGAGTACAGATGAGGTAGAGCGAACATCGTCTTCTGCGCATGCGCACAACGTTGATTGTTCTATCACCACGCCAGTACAGCCATACAAGTCACGTGGCCAATAGTGATGAACAGGTCTGTTAGTTTTCGCATAGAGTACAGATGAGGTAGAGCGAACATCGTCTTCTGCGCATGCGCACAACGTTGATTGTTCTATCACCACGCCAGTACAGCCATACAAGTCACGTGGCCAATAGTGATGAACAGGTCTGTTAGTTTTCGCATAGAGTACAGATGAGGTAGAGCGAACATCGTCTTCTGCGCATGCGCACAACGTTGATTGTTCTATCACCACGCCAGTACAGCCATACAAGTCACGTGGCCAATAGTGATGAACAGGTCTGTTAGTTTTCGCATAGAGTACAGATGAGGTAGAGCGAACATCGTCTTCTGCGCATGCGCACAACGTTGATTGTTCTATCACCACGCCAGTACAGCCATACAAGTCACGTGGCCAATAGTGATGAACAGGTCTGTTAGTTTTCGCATAGAGTACAGATGAGGTAGAGCGAACATCGTCTTCTGCGCATGCGCACAACGTTGATTGTTCTATCACCACGCCAGTACAGCCATACAAGTCACGTGGCCAATAGTGATGAACAGGTCTGTTAGTTTTCGCATAGAGTACAGATGAGGTAGAGCGAACATCGTCTTCTGCGCATGCGCACAACGTTGATTGTTCTATCACCACGCCAGTACAGCCATACAAGTCACGTGGCCAATAGTGATGAACAGGTCTGTTAGTTTTCGCATAGAGTACAGATGAGGTAGAGCGAACATCGTCTTCTGCGCATGCGCACAACGTTGATTGTTCTATCACCACGCCAGTACAGCCATACAAGTCACGTGGCCAATAGTGATGAACAGGTCTGTTAGTTTTCGCATAGAGTACAGATGAGGTAGAGCGAACATCGTCTTCTGCGCATGCGCACAACGTTGATTGTTCTATCACCACGCCAGTACAGCCATACAAGTCACGTGGCCAATAGTGATGAACAGGTCTGTTAGTTTTCGCATAGAGTACAGATGAGGTAGAGCGAACATCGTCTTCTGCGCATGCGCACAACGTTGATTGTTCTATCACCACGCCAGTACAGCCATACAAGTCACGTGGCCAATAGTGATGAACATGTCTGTTTAAATCGGCGGCGAGGACCTGAACACATAGCATCCCGCTGCCAGACCTTTGAGCTACCATTCGAGCTATCATGGCAACGTTGACTCCAGCGGGGAAAATATATGCTTATATATGTGTGTGTATATATATATCTTTGTTTTTGTCGGAAATATGTAGCTTTTANTAGCGGGGAAAATATATGCTTATATATGTGTGTGTATATATATATCTTTGTTTTTGTCGGAAATATGTAGCTTTTAATTGTATGGCGTTATTTCCGTTTTTAGTTTAATTGATTACATTAAGATTGTTAAAACAAATAGTACGCATGAATGCGCTCACATTACTACATTTGATGCAGTTTAAACCTCTTCAAATCGGGCGCTATGATCATTAAGTGGAAATGAAATGAAATACGTAAAAACGAAGCGAAAGACTATTGTAAGTGACGAAACTCACATTTAAAGTATATACGTCATTTAATTTGATACACCTCGTTTAACTGATGAACCTGTCAAATAAAAAGTCACTGAAAAACAGCAAATTAAATGATTAACTAATCGGTGGAAAAATTGTACTAAATCTATAGTGAAAATAAACTGGCTTTCCTTCCAACTCATGGTTACACGCAAGTTCAACAACTTCAAGAATGTCAACCTTTCCAAAATTATTTCATGAAAGATTTTCTACTGATAAATGGGTGAACCTTTTGTTATTCATTTCACTTCAGACAACTATATGTCTCTGAGAGGCACAGAAGTTATCGGCTCTTCACGGTATACCGAGCACTCTTGAAAGACCTGCCAAACATCTGCTTGTATGGACATTGTATATTCTTCCACCATATAATGTGAAGTACAACACTGCAATGAGTCTCGCCACTTAATTCATGCATCGGTAAAGCGAAACTGTGAAATTGTTAAAAATGTTAACACTTTACAGATTTACCAACCCTTACACAAACGAGTATCAAAATAGAACATGTCAGTATTCGCCAATGCTATCTTAACATTTTTAATTAAATGTTCAGACTTGGAAATAATTACCGTCCGCCGTTACCAAATTTACCGGGCGCATACCAGTAAGTGTGTGCGTTATTGGCTGTTCACGGTAAAGTGAGCACTTTTGAGTCCCTTGTTACTTTCCCTTTGAGTCATTCTTTGTCCTTTAACCACCATTTCAAATAAATATAATGTAAGTAGTAAACACAGTGTATATATTCTACCGCACTAGGAAGTCAACGTCTAAGGATACAATGAAATGTGTTTATAGACTATTATTCCAAATGAGAGAGCTTTCAAAAGTGCTGACTTTACCGTAAACAGCCTATAAAATGTAGGTATGCAGATAGGGGATGTGACAATGTTTATAGGTTGATTTGAAAAGTGCATAATAAACCGTGGACAGCGTTTTCGTGTGAACCAGAAGTCAATTGAAGGGGAAAAAATGTTTCGCAGGGAAGCGAGAAGAAGCTCGTTTCCGAGCCAAGACGTCTCTGTATGCAGGAAGGAGAGAGATGTACGTCCCGAGTAGGAGGGTCGTGTAGGGGTGCAGGTCATGGGAGAGGGGGGTGCAGGTCGTGTGGGGGTGGTTTAGAGCACTAGCTGTCGCATTTCCGGACGGCAATAGCCTACTGGAACAACCCTTACACGGGCGTGCGGGAACGACGGACACTTACCCCGCAATGGAAAAACACTTCGGTGGCCGGGCACCAAAGTGTCTTTGTAGCGCGACAAGCCAATTTCCCTGTTAACTCACGCCGCAGCGGACATTTGCATCGGCGGTTTTTATTTTCTCTTAGGGTCGAACTCGTCCTCGGAATTTACAAAAGCATTCCGTACATTCTTAAGGCTCCCGTCTACCAGACGCTTGAACTGTTCCGCAGAGTGTTTGAAATACACTGAGAGAACAGCCAACAAAATATATGTTTGTAAAAGGCAAAAAACATATTTATTTGCCACAACAAAATATTTTGATGATTAAACAACATATTAAAAGCCACAAAATTAACTTTTTTTTATCTAACACAGTGCAGGCTTGAATTAACAAAATATGTGTCAGCCAAAATATATTAGACTGTCAGCAAAATATTTTGTTTAATTAACTGTATATATTTGTCTGGCCACTCATTTTATTGTCTTCGTCTGAAAATAGGGCTCGAGTTTATTTGTATTTTTTTGACAATCAGGATAGTAACAGTTAGTGCATTTATTGATGCTTAACAATGGTATAATCACCCTAATAAAACAAGTTCAACAGCTGCCTAAAAAGTTAAGTTGCAAAACTTGAAATTTTTATTTGGGCACATAAGCCAGTGTTTTGAAAGTGTTTTAAAAACATTCTAATGTCATCAGTAGTCCCTCTGGCTGAGGCTGCTAAAGCGTGCCGCTCGAGCGCATCTCTGCGTTGTAATATCCGTCCAACTTGAGTTCTCTTTTGTATAAATGCACCAACAACCAAACAAACCTTTATTTGCACTAACCAAATCATTGCTTAAGGCAACCAAATAATATCAACCAAATAATTTTGCATCAAAAACAAAATATTTTACTGGCCCCAAACATACAATTAATTTGCTCGCTCCAAACAAACTTTAATTCAACAAAACCTTTTTTCTCAGTGTACACGTTTTTTACACGAGAATGTTTAACGTGCGTCCAACATGCTCGTATACGAGAAGCACGCACACTTCAGGCAAGGGCTGTCGAGTGTTATCAAAACGTCATGCACATTAGAATCACCATTTCGGAGTTCAGAGCACTACAAAACGGCTTTTTTTTNTCGAGTGTTATCAAAACGTCATGCACATTAGAATCACCATTTCGGAGTTCAGAGCACTACAAAACGGCTTTTTTTTTAAAACGCTGCATCTTAAAATATAAGTGTCAGATACATAACAAAACTACTCGAAGGCCCTGCACTGAANCTTTTTTTTAAAACGCTGCATCTTAAAATATAAGTGTCAGATACATAACAAAACTACTCGAAGGCCCTGCACTGAACCTACGTACAAACTTCCCACCAATAAAGCGGCGAGTTCAGTGACACGTGGTTGTTTTGGAAATCCAACGAGCGCTTTTTTGGGATACGAGGGGGGTTTTCACGTGTGTCTGTATTTGACTGCAGTTGTGGTGGGGTAGGTCACGCCATCCGCTGGGAGATGTTGCATTGGCGTGGACTGTGATGCTGACACGATGGCTCAGCGAATTCATTGTGATCATGCTGTGAACATCAAATGAAACACACGTTTTACTTGTCTGGAACATAAACAACACCAATAAACCACCTCTCGCATGGCTTCGACACCTGTGTTACTGTATCATTAGTGCGTGCGACACCCGTATAGGACACTCCGCTGGACATCCCTGCGAGTTATGCAACCTACCCCGACATAACTGCAGTCAAATGTATACACATATGAGCATCCTTTATATCTCGAAAATTACTCGTCGGATTTGAAAAATAATCACCTCACCGAACTCGCAGCTTAATAGCATGTTATGCTATTGGAAGAAATGAGTATATTCCCAATCAGAAAACAAAAATTAGTTATCTCGGTAGTTGATTACATCTCGGAGCAGGCAACGACGGTGTGTTATGGGCCCCTGGTGCCATTAACGAATTCTTTTATCGATTTTTCGACATCTTCAGCGGTCTGGAAGATATTCGGGGTGAACATCTTAGCTGAATAGTGACACTGTGTAACTTGCTTAGCAAAATTATCATCTCCGGTATTGCTGAAACTGTTCCTTGGACAGTGCCTTCTCTTTCTGTAGTGTCTTCGCGGCATGCGATGGGTACAGGGCGATCATCTGGCTCTGATGTACTCTAATATGAAGCACTGATACTGTCATATGTCTTCTCAACGAAGGGGAAGATACTGGCCAAGGAAGATTAACAGGAATATTGGTGGGCTAAGTACTGATGTTGCTAAAGGAGAAGATGTTTTTGTGAATCAAGTTTCTCAGTGTCAAGAAAGTAATGTTTCATTATCTTCTTTTTCTTATATTTGTCAGCAGGGCAAGACAACTAATCCTTGTTGAGGCGAGAGGCCTTGTATTTGTTCGTAGGGCCCATGATAAGAATTTTGTAGAATACAAACCGCGTACGCAGATCTCTTCTCCTGTTTGAGTACTTGCATACATAGCTGCATATATGTCGAAATAAGAAAAATCAAATATGTTTTTTTTTTCCATAATTAACTTGCCGCGGTTGACATTAATTCTCAGGCCTAGGGTTACACAGGTCGAAATATTAACACATAATATTATGCTGGATATTTTAAGATGTTATGTAGTTATCAATCATTGGAAAGGTAACCAATAATGCAAGTCGAGATTTAATTAACAGTGTTTATTTTATAAAATTAACATTTTATCCAATTTTTTAGTTACAGTACTGAGCGTACAAATGTTTATTTGTTACTACGAATAAATTCATGATCATATTTAGTGCGCATAACAGTACCATATTAAAATATGTTTCATTTACACTAGGCATAGACATATTTTTCCATATAAAAATAAAATAAAATTTTATAAATATTGAGAAGTAAACACATACAAATCATGAACATAATCATAAATAGACTGTGTCTCACCTTCGAATAAAATACCAGCATATTTGTATAATTACTTACCACAGACGGAAAGAACACAAAGAACAAAGAAGAAACTAGTTTTACAAAATGTGCATCAACTTCCTGAATTTGGAATTTCGAGGTGTTGCGACTTCACAATAATCACAGAGAACTTGGGGAGAAATATTTCTTCTTGAATTTTTCATGTTGTTATTTTACTTCATCGCTTATACTTTGGAGATGACTGAACACATTTGAGTGAGTTTCTTAAAATGTAGTGTAGATAATAATTGCGTCCATTAATAAAACTAAATAATAAAATATTATCTAAGCAGTTTCACTATCAAGCCCACATCTACTAATTCATGTGCTCATTACATCGTTACCAAAATGTTTTCATTAGTTTGCTAAAGTGCACTTAAGACTTTAAATAATCATCATATTTAAACAAAGTTAATGCTTAAATAGCTCATTTTCTTTTGTATCTGATGAATGATTTATTAACTCTACAGTAAAAACACTTAAATAAAATTCGGATACAAGAGTAGTTACATCGTTGTGTGTTTTGGTTATTTTGATGCATTATTACTTTAAGACTAAAAGGTAAAAGTACATTCATACCTTTTTCGTCAATACATTCTTTATTTCTCCTGAAAATCAATAAACTGGCTTTGAAATGTGGGCAAATCTTTCTTTTGGTATTTCTGAAAGGAGATTTATGTCTGCAAATTATTTTGTGAATAGACCAAAATTGTTATCATTAAATACTTTGTACCTTCGCTAGAAAATAGAAACGTCAAATATGGCTTAGTTGGAAGGTGTGTACAATTTTTTTCAATTTTTTCATTTTCGATTACATGAAAATCGATTTAAGTAATTCCAAAATGTTTTTAATATAACTGTACAATTTTGAATGAAAATTTGGTTTTTTATACAGTATATTTCAGCTCGTAATTTCATCTTCGTGGATTTTAATAAACTCTGGTTTCTTTACACTGAATAAACGTAAAACTGTTTTAATTCATAAAGCATAAGCCATAAATATCCTTTGACATGTGTTGTAACTACAAACTCATGACATATTTTACATAGCTTATACTGGAGTGCACCCAATTTCAGAGGAAGTTTAAATGACAATTTTTGGAGTTATTTTTCAAAGCGATCAATAAAACACACGTAAACACAACGTATGTTTCAGTAATGTTCACACAAGAAACTTCACATTGTTTATTAAAAACTCAGGATTACTTACTTGCTGACAATTATCACAATGAGTCCTTTACTCTTAGAACAGTTTCATTTTCAATGTATTATTGGAGTTATTAACATTTCGAAATGCATTATTTTATTCTAATTTCTGAGTCAGGTAAAATGACTTAATTACTCTGTTTACCAACTATTTAGATATAAATAAAAGTACGTTTGACAACTTGAACGAGAAATAGGCATCTAGGCCGTGATAACGTTTACGCTCCTTTACAATTTCTGCATCTGACGAATACCACATTGCGATCTGTAGTTCTGTGTTTTTTATTTCTCGTGGAGTGTATGCTTACACCGAACCACAGTAATCGCTCTGGTACTTATGTTCAGTTAATAATGAGACTCGCCGAAGTGACAACTTTGCCTTTAATAGGGTTTAACAGAGTTGAGAGGGTCTGGATTACCGAAGAAATTATTGTAACATAATCACACCTTACCTAATTGTTTCAAGTGTATCACAGAGTTTAGGTGTGATGATAGCATTATGCATGGATTCACGTGAGAGTTCAGACTGCAGGCAACTTGTGAACGGAGCTGCAAGTGTTAACCAGTCTACTGATGTGAGCTGGGTGGAGCCGGAAGGCTACGAGGCTAAGCAGATCACATGTGTGATTCACCCGACAGTTCCATATTTTTGTTGACGATATCCTAATTTGCCCGAAAGCTAGGTAAGTTCTGAGGCAAGTCCGCCTAGGAAGCTACGCTGTCAACACGAGCTGCTGTCTCACTCCACCTAGCTCTAGCACCTCTCTAGATGTCGTTCAGCAGAAACCTAGGATTGCCTGAGGAATCGCAGTGTTTGTCGCTGGAGTTTCATTAGTCGCGTTAGCAGAGAAGATTGCGAGGAACGAGCCGTTGTCGTGGCCTAGATGCCGACACAGGATCGCTTCGTGTTACCGGGCTGCAGATAGCCAACATATCATTTGTTTCATGTCCATTAGAGCCCAGCAGTGGTTTTATGTTCTCTCTACTTCATTCTTGTAGATATCATTTATCTCGATTTTGTTCTTTAAAAATATAAAATAAAATATTATGTAGGAAGGTGTTTTCTGAAACACTGGTCCTCAGATACCCAACAATTTAATCACAAGAAATATTGTGTCTATAAACACCAGCTGCTAGTTTTAAAAGACTATATTCGTTGAAAACTATTATGCTGTTTATGGCATAAAGTAACAATGAAAGCTTGCACATACTGCTGTAGGTCGAGATAACCTTTACTTTAAAGGAAACAATGCATCAAGTATTTAAGGATGAAACACATTGGACAGTGTGTAAGTGAATAATTTCTTTAACTTCTGCTAAATAAGCTACGGATGTGAAACTATTTAATTGGAGTAATTGTGTCGGTTAAACCAGGAGTTATGTAGAATTTCATGAAAAGGACGCATATTGCTCTTGTGTTTACGATGATGGACTGTTAGTCACTATTTCGTAATGAAAGAAGAGAGTTCGCTTGTGTTATTATCGTAAACNACTATTTCGTAATGAAAGAAGAGAGTTCGCTTGTGTTATTATCGTAAACCTGGGAAATGGCATCTCAAAATGAAAACAATTATTTACAATACTGCCAGATGCAGACCACGTACAGAAGTCGATGCCACATTGTTGCGTCATGCATGGGGCACGGACGGGGCACGAATTACTAACATAGGTACTTTGTCTCAAAATATTTCTGAGAAATGCTAAAATTCGTAATAAGTTTAAAACAACTGCAGAGGGAACTTATTATTTCACATGCTGTAACCTTCCATGCAGAAATGCAAGTCCCGAGCTGTTTAAAACTGCTCCTAAACTCCGTCACAGCAAAAACTTTGGTCGACTCACTAATTCATGCCGTAAATATTTCTTCCGAAACAGCTAGCTACATCGCTTAAAAGAAAAATGCATGCAATAATCGACGGTTGGATTCAAATGGCTAGGAATGATGGGAAGTGTTCCAAACCCTAGATAGAATACACAACGTCCACGAGACAGTTGTCGCAAGCAGTGTGGGGTTTGTTTACAGTTGGAATACGTACACGGGATAGAGCAATACCAACAAAATTAGAATTAATGTTTTCAAAGGGAACCATCTCCCACCAAATCGAATTCTTGGTTTCTAAAGATTGTTTATATTTCTTTAAAAATAAAATTCCTTAAGTACTCCTATACCCCACTAGCTAATGGCCATTCACTGCCGTACAGAGAAAATAAGGTAACTACGAACTCATTATTACGTCACAATATTAATTCTTCCGAAATTTGAATAAATTAATACTGTCTCAAATACAAGTTCGTAGTTCAGTCGTTATGTCTGTACGGCTGTGTAAGATCAATAGACATTTAGATGCAGGGTTACCTTAGGTAGTTTCTTTTTTTCGAAATACAAATAAGCTAGAATAACTAAGAAATATATATATATGGGGAGGGAAAGGTTCCTCTCAAGAGTTTCTCGCAAACAGCACAGTGGTGCAAACCACCAAAGTGAAGTGTTTTGTTATGTTGGGTATCTGTGAGGTACACATTATTACTGTCATGTAAATATAATTAACTTTTTTCCTTGCAAAATATGTACTGCACTAATAAAAATTGTGGTGTTTTTTTTAAATGGGTATTTAGGTAAGTTAACATGTTCAGCACTCCAGAAAACAAAATATAGGCAATTACGCTCTATCAGCAATTGTTTGAATTCATTTTTTGGTAATTGAAGCATTTGTCAACTACAATTTGACGTGTGGAATTCTTATCTTAGGAATTAATACACCAAAGATGCGGTAACCGCATGCATAATTTAATGTTATGTACGCATGTATGCCGAGTGGTACACTACTTTATTTTCAGATGAAGACTGAATTCCTGAAAAACGGCGGTATTTAGTTTAGCAAGACAAGACCGGTATATCGTTAGTATTAACACTGTTATTAAAATCCCGTCTCTAAAACACAATTATGCTTCCACGCCACGCAACTTAAAGAAAAACAAATGCAATGTTGCCGATTATTTTTAACTAATACTTATGTAACTGCGACAATCTTTGCAGTGGCTGCAGGTGTTCTTTCTTTTACCCACACATTATTCAGGGAATTGGTGCTCCATTTTAAATAGTTTCTTTGATATTTACACAGGGCTTGTGTCTCATCTCAGCATTTAAAGAAGTATTGCATACCTTACACTGTTAAAAATATTTAAGTAAAATTTCGAAAATGTACAGGTAAATTTCTTTGTAAATGAGAAAACCATTCACCGACGGAAGTATCGCGTATTCCATAAATGCATGGCATAAATTACTAATATCGCGGAATGTTAATCGCAGTTAGTAACACAAATTTCTTTATACCGACCAAAATTTCCATCCGTTTAAGTTTTTTTATTTTTTTATTTTCTGTTTTCAAAGCCTTTTTAAAAATATGTCTTTTCATTGAAAGGTAATTGTATTGGGAATAAGATGCGGAATTCTGGGAGTTAAAATGTATGCCATTATCATGAGAGCTTCAAATACGAGAACTAATGTAATGGGGCGAGTAGTTGGACTACTGAAGTTTCATGCGCTAAACTTCCCGAAAACGGCATTTATAGGCTACAAACGCACAGACAGATTTCCAATTTCCGTTTTTATCAGCTTAGCTTATTTTTATTTCATCTTTCACGAGTGAGTGCCTCGTGTCCGATAATCGTCGCAAGAAGCATATTTTCTAATTGTAGAAGCGACGAATGCTTCTTACTGTATTGACGAAGTTCATAACAGACGAAGACGTTTCCTAGTTTTATTTTTACGGGTTATATTTTTTTATAAAAACGGCACGTTTAAGTAAAGCACTCCGTTGGTTTACGAACAATTTTATTATTGTATAAAATATTTTATACAGTCAGTTATTTACAAAACTTTGATTTCTTTTTCGTAACGAGCACAGAGTCGCAAGTTTTTAGGACCCCCCCCCCTCCTCGGTAAGCATCCTATACCATGAGTGAATGATATCGCATGACCAACAAAAATATTTTCTTCTGCCTAAACGCATACAGTAGATCCAACTTGATCATATTGCGGAGGAAAAACATTAAAAATATAATTTGTTGGAACACATTCTTATATTTAGTTTGCAATTTCGAAACAAAGTTCTTTCGTCAAAATAGTATGTATATTTTCGTCAGCGCATTAGTGGCAGAAAGCAAAACATTTTTTTTTTTAATTTAATACTTCGTTTTTTTTTTTCGAATTAGAGAGATGTTATTAGGCACGTTGATTTTCTGGCAATTGAACACGAAGAAATTATCTTGAAATGAAATTTTATATACCTATACTATAAAAGTGACAAGTGTAAAATAATTCCGTATTTTTATCTCATTATTTAGTAAATGTAAGTTAGTCATTTAATAAATATATGGTTATTATTTTATAATAGATTGTAATCACGACTTAAATAAGAAAGGCATTGTCTTCAAGTAATAGCCTTTCTGTATTATTATTATCATTAATATTGATATATAAATTTCAATCAGGAAACAGCAGAATTTACTAAAGACAACAAAATATCAGTAATGAAACAGTTGTAAGTTTAAAGAGATTATTGGCACAGATATCAACGTTTTTTTCTTCTATCATCAGTTGTGTCAGAAATATAAACAAGTAATGATGTTTATTTGAGTAGACCTACTGAAATATTAAAGTGTATTGTTGATGTCTGCGGGTTAGTGTACATTTTTTAAATACATATAAGCATAACTTAAAACACTATTGTTTCAATACAAACATAGTGGGAAGGTAGTATTTAAAATCGTAGTCTTTGAGGACCAGTGTTCGTAGAGAATTTTCTGAAAAATCACAAAGACCCAAACTTCGACGTAACCCACCCGTAGGCAGTATTTGTAGGACATGAATTTTTATTCTTTTCACAATAAAAACATTCCCTACAATATTGTTTGTACAGCTAAGTTTACGAGTAATTTCCGTTAATCGAGTGGACCCCTTCATAATTGCTACAAGATATATGCTTTTTGTGTGCTGGAGTAAGATAAGGAAACGAACAATATCTACTGTATAGGCCTAACAAATGACTCATAAGCATCACTAATTTATAAACTGAATCTTCTTTATGCCTGCCACAACACCAAATCTTCTCATACATTTTGAGGCAAGTCGTTTAAATTACTGGTGTAACAGTTCATTTAATACATAGTCACAAAATATTTTGTTTTAGTTTCAGGCAAACTTCAATTAGATTTACAATACATACAAGCAAAATTCGTCTTCGTCGTGGATTGCGGGTGCCACATATTTCTCCGTAGGCGTTTTTTTTCGATGGCGACAAAATTTCTGTTTTGCGTGGAAGCGTTATTCAAATTTAATTAACACTAAATCTTATTGTTTATTCAATTCCTTGTAGGTTTCAGTAAGGCGTTATTATCCTGCAGCTACCTAATACTTATATACGTGCTTTCCTTGGATCTCTTTAAATTCATTGCATGACACAACATGTACTCAAATTCGATCGTTAACGTAAGAATCAAGGGAGAATCACTTTAATCAGACACCTGAAAATTATTCTGCGACACTGGTGAATATTGCTCAAAATTCTGTCACCATTGTTCACCAATGAGCAATAAAAATATTATGTTAATTTAAAAAAAATTTATATTCTAGTTGCCACTTTTCGAATCTTAACTTGTTCGAAGTAGGTGAAGGTTGAATATATAATATATATATGTTTGTGTCGGAAGAACTCGAGGCACTGTCCCCTCGCAGTTTAACGTCTTCTTTGTGCCGTCGGTGGTGTGATGTGATCGACAACGCACGACTACGGAAGTCTTTAAAAACAATTGCAACTCGTCAGCAGTGACTTGTGCGTGGGTGGGATGGAGGGACTCAGCCACTTCGCGTTGCAATCCGACGAAGCGCCAGGCTTTACATAAGCACGTCACAGTATCCCCGAGGGCCGTTCGGACCTCCGTCCATCGACCACGTCTTGCTTGACCCCCAGCACAACAGCAGATGTTCATCACGCGAGAAAGCCGAGGCGAAGATGATCGGTTACGACCGCGGTAGCATCTGTCGAGCGAATGTGACCTCTGCTCGAGATGCACACCGTAAGAAAATCTTCCAAAATTCTCCGCGTGATTGAACACCACACTCGTGACAAGACTTGCTGAACCTCTCCTCTACGTGCACCCTGGCAGTTAGTTAAATCCCACGCGCTGCATACACAGTAAAAAATTATACCCAGGATACAATAACTTTATTAGTATCACAAATATGATGGGTTCGAAAGCTCGCGTGTTATAGACGTACAGCAATGGTTCATTTACAAGGGAAAGGAGGGTAATACTCAGGTGGCCAATGGTGGAACGTCATTACTGTTTAAAATATTCTTGGAACATCTGGCATGATGTCAATCATAAGTTCCAGGTGTAGCGAATTGAATAAATTGCATTTTTTTTCAATTGCAAGTTTTGTAGGGCGATGGTTCTTGCAGTTAACGTAAATCAGCTTTAGTGAGATATGAAGATAAAATTAATTGTGGTTAATATCAAACAATGTGGATATTAAATTTTTAAATTTTGTTAACGCCTTGGCGTTTTTTTAAAGAAAAAAAAAATATATAACCAGGTTTAAAATTTGCATCTTTACTCCGGAGTACCTCGCAGAAATGAGAAATGATAGTTTTATAAATATGTTACAGAAATCTAAGGAAGCCAGTTGCCAAAAAAATTTCATTGAGTGAAGAGATTTGGGCGGTTCTTAACCTCGAGGTCTTGATAGCCGATGAGGGCGAAGTGAGGTGGGTATGGAGCTGCGATGGAATGAAAGGTCAGGGGAAACGTGAGATTCCCGAGAAAACCCGCCGACCAACGCCAAAAATATGTGACCCTGCTAGTCAAATATTGTCTTATTTATAGAACATTTTTGAAACGATTATATAATAAACTTGAAGTCTTCTAAGCTACCCCCCTTAGCTTTCCGTATTCTACGACAATGTGTTGCGAAATTTGGTCTTATTTACTGCCGATTTCAGAAAAATAAAACTCACCGCGTGCNAAACTTGAAGTCTTCTAAGCTACCCCCCTTAGCTTTCCGTATTCTACGACAATGTGTTGCGAAATTTGGTCTTATTTCAGAAAAATAAAACTCGACGCGTGTTTATAAATAACTGCTTCTAAAAATAAAAGATTATTTGCTGTGATGTTAATGAAACTATATCCGTAGTTGTGCTTGTAATATTAGTATTATTTTACTGTGTATGTTGAAACATTTTGTTGTACGTGTAGGAATTTTTCCAGTGTACTCTTTCACAGAGAGGAGGGTAATCAAGTTGAAGCCTGGCGCCATGTTAAGCGGCCTTTCCATTGGCGTGTGTTTGTGCGAGCAAGGTGACGTCACGTGTTCTCGAGTACTCATAGACGATGCCTATCTACTCACGGTTCAGCCTTCTCCACTGCAAGTCAAAATACGCACTACCCGCTTGCCCAAGATAGCCTGCCTTAGGTCAAGATGATGGAGTGTCTGTATCGCGTACCACTGTCCGAAGTACAGTTGCGAAAACGCCCAGCCTTTCTTGCAACCCCCCCCCNCCCAGCCGGCGAAGGTGGTTGTCTGCACTTTCCGTCCCTTCCCACTCTGGAAACTGATTGTAGGGTCGGCTATTTTGATCTCCCATTACACGGGCGAGGAGGATCGCGCCATGATGGAATGTCCCGGACATGCCTGGCATACAGCGAACAAGGGTTTACCTCAGCCCGCTGATCGACGGACACCCCCAACTATGAGGTTAGGGTCGGTTGTCTTCACATAGCAGTTGAAGACTACTCTGGTGAAACAGTCGCTTATCACGTGGACCTTAACCGCACACTCCAGCAATACGGCATCGCCGGCCAGCAGCACGTGGGAACGCCGTTCGCTGATCAACAGCTGGTAATTTACTTGCCGGCCGGCAGCCCATCCAGCAGGAAACATTTCGCAGCACGCACTAGCCAATCAGGTGAAAGGCCCGTTCCCAGAGCCTTCCGCAGAGCAATCAGAGTATGGGCTCGCCCAAATCAAAAGAGAGTATTGAGCGGTTGCTATAGTTCATTTCATATAAGAAGGCCACATTCTGACAGTCAGTGAGTGGTAACTTGATGTATTCAAAACAAACAACGTACCATTTACAAAATCCTGTATCAGCTGATGCACGAACGAACAAAAGGTAATATATCGTTGGCTATTCTGAGTGCACTGCCAACACACATTAGACCAGATGAAAATACGCGATAAGAAAGAGTTCTAAGGTTAATTAATTCATTTTATTTTATGTGGCGTGGTCATAAAACTGAAGTTTTTAGTGTTAAAATCTAAACTTTGAGCTAAAGTAGAAATGTATAGGTGTTCAAAATTAAAATCACATTAAAACGATCCATATCCAAATGAAACGCATTTCAAAAACTTTTTTNAATGTATAGGTGTTCAAAATTAAAATCACATTAAAACGATCCATATCCAAATGAAACGCATTTCAAAAACTTTTTTTCACGTCTTATCCCCTCTCTCCAACCCGGCTTTCCTTACGTGTTTGATATTAATACCAAAAGTATACAGAANTTTTTTCACGTCTTATCCCCTCTCTCCAACCCGGCTTTCCTTACGTGTTTGATATTAATACCAAAAGTATACAGAAATATTTCACAATAGTGTTGGATAACTTTTTCTAATAATATGACTCAAAAATATTTCAAATTCTTTTCGTTCTGAGCCAGTAATAGAACAACAGTAAACTTTACAAAGACGCTACCACTTGAGAAAAAAATGCGGCTCAGAGCACACACTGTAATGCTGTGCGCGCCATCTGTGGGGTTATTTTCGAAGCACTACAAGCCAGAAGNATGCGGCTCAGAGCACACACTGTAATGCTGTGCGCGCCATCTGTGGGGTTATTTTCGAAGCACTACAAGCCAGAAGGGAATAGCGTTCGTTTGCTTTATATAATATATTTACCAACAGATACCAATAGTTATATTTTTCACGAGTTCTGCATAATTTTTAAAGTAACATATATTTCGTGTACAGCTTTTACGAACGTCCCTACACACGCCCTTCAAACCTNGTCTGCATAATTTTTAAAGTAACATATATTTCGTGTACAGCTTTTACGAACGTCCCTACACACGCCCTTCAAACCTTTTGCCGCCTGCCGCGGCCACCCAAGTAGTTCACTAATTGCCGCACGAAGCAGCACCTCCTGGACACGCTGACTCGTCGCATCAAAGCCAGTTGATGGCGAATGGATACATAAACGAAAAGTAAACATTGGCGCGACGATCGTCAACTGTCAAGAATGTGGACTTCATATATGATACAGAGTATAACAACGGGGTCTCTAAAGCCGATGAGTAGGGACACCCAAATCTCGCGAAAAGATTTCACGACCAGTTGTATTTCATAACACTTTAGCTGAGATCCACTTTTGTGATTGGGTGAGCTAGGTGTTACGCGTCTTAAGTGTCTGCCCACGAATCAGAGACGTACAGTATTGCAGTAACGTAATTATGATAGGCCAGTCAACTAAGAAGAAGCTGCTTGTACTCTCGTAAGGTATTGAAATCTACCACGTGCGGAAATCTTTTCGCAAAATGCGGGTGTCCGTACCTGCGAGGTGGATATGGAGCTACGCTGGAATGCAGGGGCTGGGGAGAAGGGAGATCCCCGGGACAACTCACCGACCGCAGTGCCCCACATGATGTCTACTGTGTGTAGTTTCTGCCCTGTGACGTGGTGCTCGCCGAACACGAGCCAGCGGAGAGGCCGCCTCACAACCAGAGTCCCGAGTATCTCGCGTGTTGATGTGGCAGCAGACTAGGCTTTACAGTCCTATACACACCCCAGACACTGTCGTCTTCTTATTGGTCGCTGCGATCAAGCGAGGCCTCCGCACGGCTCGCTCATGCCACCGGTGCCCTATCACAGCAGCAGGCGAAAAGGACTGAGTGTTCGATGTCTACCTCGCCACAGCCGGAATTGACGAGATACTCGGGGCGCCACTTGCAACGCGAAGTGGCTGAGAGGTGGGCAAGCAGTGTGAGGGGGAAGGTAGCGAGGGGGAGGGGGTGGCTCTACAGGCTACTCGGCACGTGTGGCTTGGCCGTCGTCGAGGCGATCTCCGACAGCCGCACGTCGATGGGCACGCGGTCGTCGTAGAGCGTGGGCGCCTGCAGGATGATGCCCGCCGTGCCGACGAGCACGGCCAGCGTGAAGATCCAGAGGAACAGGCGGTCCAGCACCATCGCCACGTACTTCCAGTCCTCCTTCACCTGTAACAGCCAGTACCACCACATGTCACTGTAACACCCAGTGCCACCACACGTCACTGTAACACCCAGTGCCACCACACGTCACTGTAACGCCCAGTACCACCACACATCACCCTGTAACGCCCAGTACCACTACACGTCACCCTGTAACGCCCAGTACCACTACACGTCACGGTAACGCCCAGTACCACTACACGTCACTGTAATGCCCAGTAACACCACACGCCACTGTAATGCCCAGTACCACTACACGTCACTGTAACGCCCAGTACCACTACACGTCACCCTGCAATGCCCAGTACCACTACACGTCACTGTAACGCCCAGTACCACCACACGTCACCCTGTAATGCACAGTACCACCACACGTCACCCTGTAACGCCCAGTACCACTACACGTCACTGTAACGCCCAGTACCACCACACGTCACCCTGTAATGCACAGTACCACCACACGTCACCCTGTAACGCCCAGTACCACCACAAGTCACTGTAACGCCCAGTACCACCACACGTCACCCTGTAACGCCTAGTACCACCACATACAGCAAGTACTACATCAAGAAATTAGCTACCCACTAATTTAAACATTACACTTCTTATCACTTTGAGTGCGGTGGACATTTACTGAGAGCTAATACATGTTAGAAGTAAGTTACAGATATTCACCGCTGCATTTCTCAGCGTAAGTTAAACAATGAGTGAGAGTTACACCACTCTTGCACGATATGAGATTTCCGTAGATAACACGCACGAGAAGCAATGCAATCGTAGCGGAAAGATACCATAGCCGTTATCTCAAGGTCATGGACTTGGGAAAATTTCGCGCATCTGCTATGTCTTATACATGGGTAAAGTAAACGCGACAGCACACAGTAAGACTAGTGTGTTAACCTGTCGCTGGTGTTGAGGTTATGTTACAGCAAAATGAGAACCAGTGAACCGATTTCGTAATTTCTCTGTAATTCCTATTTACAATCGTCCTATTGGTTCACACGACACCGTACACGCTCACTACACTGTACAACGTTCATTAGTGGCCGGCTTTCTATCAATATAATGCTGACTTGTAACTAGCCAGATCAAATGCTCTATCGTACCTACAATAATGCACAGTCCATCCTGTTCATTTGAGAAATGCACACTTTTGAGTGTTGCTGACGCAATATTACATCGCAGAGAACCCTAAGAAAACTGCAGGTGAAGTAATATTTCTTCGCCCGTAGTCACAATATTACGGCAAACTCTTTATAAGTCAGTTAAATCCAGGCGATGTAATATTTCGTCGGTAGCTCTCAAAGTGTTATACTTAACTAAAGCATGGAACTATTTTTCCTAAACATCTGCCAGATTTACCGTGAATATATCGACATTTTTAACAGTGCATGAAAACAAGCGACAACACAACTGTCTGCAGTGATCCTCTCTAGGTATGTTCTTGTAAACAAAATTAACAAATTTTCTGCCGAAATCACTTTTGCTTCTTTTGCAGAAAAACTGTTCGTTAGAGAATACTGTTTCAAAAATAGTGTCACTCTCATGAAACAAATAGAAAATAACTACTATTACATCGATAAATTTATCACCGAAATATGCAGTAATCATTACATTACTGATATATTCAGAATAGGCAAGACCTTTTTGCTCTGGTTTGTCGTTTTCTACTATAACGTGAAGTTGAAATATTTAACACTCTAGTTATTATCGAGGTCAGGAAGGGAAAATGCCAGGACATTTGGTCTGCCATCCTGGCGTGCTGACCACTAACCCGAAACGTTGTGTTCAACAGGTATACGAGTTTTCTAGTGTAACTGTTGCTAAACTAAAGGACCTACGTAAAAGCCACCAAAGAGCAGAAATAAATTCTTCATAACTGGAAACACACGTGAAGCCAGCCAGAAATACACCTCACCGTGAACCATTCATAAAGTAATACAATTTTCAGCAGAACCGAACGCGCTTCAGAAATTTCGCCTGGAGGTTTCACGTATCAGACCCGCAATAAAACGAAGAGGGAGAGAGAGAGAGCGAAGAAAAAGAGAAAGGGATATGAAAAAAAAACGCAGCTGCTGGAAGAACGCGTGATCGACCGCTGAAGGGTGAAAAGACGAGCGAGAATAGCGGGTGAAGTGCGGCGAAAAGCTTCGTGTTATCAGCGGCATTCCTGGTGTTGGCCGAGAGCAATGGCCACCAGTAGGTTGTACAAGGCGTGTATTCGGAGAGCGATTTCTCATATACAGGGTTATTCTAAAATCATGGGACAAACATTGAGGGGTGGTAGAGCTCACTAAAACAAACAATTATTGTATAGGAATATATGGGCGGAAGTGACGCATTGAGGCACAAACACAAAAATAACAGATGAAATGCAACACATGCCTTTTTACAGCAATGTTTGTAATAATTGCTAAAAATTGCTACCACCGACAGTAATGCAAGCTTGGTAGCGTCGGTGGAGTGATTGGCGAACAGATTCAAATACGCCGGGTATTTCACGCACGCCACCATTGTCAGCCAATCACGCCATATGTAGAGGTCGCCAAGCATGCGTGGCTGTTGGTGGATGCATTTCCAGCAACAGTTTTAACGTTTTCTGTACGGAATCACTCGTTAAGTACGCTGCTAATGAACATTTTATGTTTCCGTTAATGTGTTATGTTTTTGTGTTTGTGCCTCAACGCGTCACTCCCGCCCATATATTCCTATACAATAATTGTTGGTTTTAGTGAGCTCTACCACCCCTCAATGTTTGTCCCATGATTTTAGAATCATCCTGTTGTCTATCCGCAGTATCTTCACTCTTTTTGAATTACACCTTTTTAAAGATCATCCCGTTTACGACGTGCTCGGTGGTTTCNCCTATACAATAATTGTTTGTTTTAGTGAGCTCTACCACCCCTCAATGTTTGTCCCATGATTTTAGAATCATCCTGTTGTCTATCCGCAGTATCTTCACTCTTTTTGAATTACACCTTTTTAAAGATCATCCCGTTTACGACGTGCTCGGTGGTTTCCTAATGTCGTGCATCACAAACGTCTTGTACTTGTGTTTTCACAAAAGTACCCTATTTCTGGTGAAATTGTGCTTATATTTTATCTGCATGTTATAATAATTCATTTATAATTAATGTGAATAAAATTAGAGGAGATATGTCTTTTGGTAGTGCCTGGAAAGGAATAGTTCTCATGCGAAACATTATTAAACTGAATGCACACGGATATGGTGCGTTGTCACTTTGGTATAATTTTCTATATACAGTACGTACTTAGTTAAGTTTTATCGGCATGAGGTGGAGGAATTGCCTGATCGTGTTACTTTTAGGAGGGTTACAGAAAAGTTGGAAGTATGAAGCCATGAATGGAGTATAGCTCGGCGACTTCTTAGTCACACAGCAGGGCTCAGAGTTAAGATCCTACGAAACTCAAGGCTAACTCTACCTTTTTCAGAATTGCGTAATGTGTAAACCTTAAAAGTAAAAAAACGGTATAATTATAATTTTTAATCATTAATATAAATCTTACAAATATGTTTTTAAATCATTTGAATCATTTAATTTAACGTTCTGCATTTAACAGTGATCTCTTAATATCGATTAAAACAAACAGTGCTATTTAAAAAAATCTGCACGGTAACTATATTTTTTATTATATAAATAAATCTGTTATTAAGACGTTTACATTTTTCTAGTGCAGTGTACAGAACATTTCCTTTCCAAACTACGAAGTGTATTGAAAAAAGTTAAACATCAGCGAAAATAAACAATTTTTTTGTTGGACTGTGGCGGGTGATTTTGCGTTAATTTTCCCGAAAATCGAATGACTTCCACTACTTGGTAAATACCCTTGACTATTACATTTTTGCGCTATATCTGGTGCTTATTGCAAATTGTTTAGTACTCCCCTAGATGAAACGGAAGATATTCATTTATTAAGGTTGCGTTATCTTCTCAAATTATGATTTATTGGGGGTAACAAGTAACAAATTTTATAATGTGACTTGTAATCGCGCCAATTTTGGCTTTAACCTATTAAATGGTTCATGAGATATGACTTGGAACCCAAAAGTTCTCACTGTCATCTTATAAATATTTAAGGTTAGTACGTCATATCTGTCGAGCTGTTAATAAAATCAACGAAAAATGCTATTCCACCAGTCCTGTAAGAGTCCTATATTTGCGAATTTGCTGCTCTTCAGTCCGCCAGATTTTAAGGAAGTGCACAGCCAGATTACAGAATTCATAGCATATACCGCATACTAACAAACTATTCCCAATAAATCGGACATAAATTATTTCTAAGAAACACAGCCTGTATAAAGGGGTTTTAAACATATTATTCGCTTAGTTTTAAGGTGGCTGTCTCATAAAATTTTCGGCAACATTTCATCGTCGAAACAATTGAACCAGTTTGAACTATTCTTTAAATACGAACCATTTTTTATGTGGGCATTGAGTATAGAGACTAATCTCCTTTTAAGCCCGCCGGTCTAAAATAAATAGTCCGCTAAAATGTTATATTTACATTTGTCTGTCCCTAAGTTATTCTAAAACTATTAAACGTGTGTCCAGTGTGATTATGTACGAAAAGAATACACACTTTAATCAAAGACTGTCAAGTGCTTTCAAGACACCACGCAGAAAAGAAATACTGTTTCAGAGTACTCCAACATGACTAACAGAGGCGGTTTCAAAGTGTTTTATCTCAAAATATACGAGTCAGATATATACAAACGTACTCAAGGTCCTTCATTAAACCTTGCTACAGACTTCCCACCAACAAAATAGTCCTTATTGGATGACCGCAGAGAAGTCTCGCAGGTGCTCGCAGCACGGCGAGAACTCTGCATGCCAGTTCCGAGTCTTGCGCTTAGAGGCGATGGAGCACTTGACGCACGTGGCAGTGTCGCCCTTATCGCTCCCGAGCTTCTCGGCCTCAGATGCGGATAATAGCTCCAGCGGAAGCAGACAGCTCATCGGCACACCTAAGAATCCGCTACTTAACGGAAGCTGTGCAGGGAGATCATTCGAATACACGTGGCATGGTGAACATTTAGTAT
Organism: Clitarchus hookeri; assembly: GCA_002778355.1. NCBI lineage: Eukaryota > Metazoa > Arthropoda > Insecta > Phasmatodea > Phasmatidae > Clitarchus > Clitarchus hookeri. The sequence goes on along the minus strand of NQII01003358.1, from coordinate 222,230 downwards.
ATTGTAAACTGCTTCATATCTTCTGGACGTGTACAGATAAAAACTAGAATTTTATACTAGTTCAAGAAAGAAACACATTTGTTACCTATATTTGAAGTTCACTACTGGTTGCTCTAATTTAAAATAAAAATTTTATCTGTTTAAATTTGTAATGGGCTGTATTTTCTTTGCGCTAACACCAATTTACGTACAGTTCTCGTCAACTCGCGTTAACAACAAAACTAAGGTGGGTTGTGTTTCAATTAACTGCAAAACAGTCTCGTTCGCTTGTCCTCGATCCCTTCAATAACCACAATCCCCTCAACTTCTTCGTGACTATTTCAGTAAAATTTTCAAACACCCGTCTTCGTTTCGCAATTTGTAACGCACGTACGAAAAAAAATTCTATTGATTAAACTAATTTCCTTATGTTGCCTCTGTTTGTGCATCAAACGGCGGGAAGAAGACGCAAAACTTTAATACACACAATCAAAAAATGGCAGTGGATGGGGGCGTCGTTCGTGACCTTCACCGAACAGGACATTCAAGGCCGTATCCGAGCTCTTATCGCGAATCCGGACAGCGAAAATATAACTTCATAACTCCGATACACTTTTCTTGGAATTGGAATTGGAAAGGGCTTATTAACGTCCCCCGGTGTTGTGTCTGAAGGCTTATCACGGGACGGCTTACAAACTAATTTATTAACTAAATTAAACTGACACCCATGCCTTGCATAGGATTCGAAACCCAGGACCACACGCACCTCAGACCGACGCCACGGGAGGTCGGGCACTTTTCTAGAACATGAAGCCAGGTAACTGCTCTTGGCTAATGAATTCAGGCTCAGCCATGAATATCTGTTATTTCCAGGTCGCTACATATCAACTTTACAAGGAAAGCCTCGGGAAACGTATTCTACTGGCAAAGCAAGTAATCGCTCAGAACTCGCAGTAGCTAGCGCACAGAGAAAGCGAACCCTCCCGGCGGACAAGTGAATTAGGCCCGAATTGTGGTAGTAGTGAGATTCAACCTGCAGTTATAACAACTAAACCAACTGGTGCACAGACGGAATTAACCCTTTCAGACCCACTTTCATTTACGGTCTCAGGTGTTGCAAACTAAAAAAAGTTACGATTTGTGCTGTACCTTAGTAGACGAAACACTTGTTTTGTTGTCGCAGCCAATGAGCTGTAGGCTGTATGTTCGTCTGCAGTTACATGAACCAATTATGACCTGGAGCAGTAAGACTGTTTGCGAATTATTTACCCACAGTAAGATCATTGGTCATTTAGCTTGCAGTGTGCAGTACAGACCAAGAATTACCTTCAGGCGCGTAATGTACACAATTGTGTACTCTGGAATTTAAAGGGTTAAGTTAAATCCACGCACCCAGATAAGCAGAAAGATTTGTGTAATTGAAACCACTTGGTGAAGTACGCAAAAAACTTACATATTTGGTTATATTTGCTTCTCACCACGCAAAACGTACACATGTTTATAAATGTTATGGAGAAAAACTAACGCAAAGAAATTAAACCTAAACGCAATAATATAATTTAAAGCCCTGAGTTTATTTCGTACGAACTGAAGATTCAAAGCAAGTAGTTTAAAAGAGTGAAGGGGTTTGGGTGGCTCTTAAGAGCGAAGTCTTGAGAGCCGATAAGGGTGATTGGGGTGAGAGTGGAGCAGTGCCGGAATGAAAGGGCGGAAAAACGGGAGATCCCCGAGAAAACCCGCTGACTAGAAGCATCGTCCGGAACGATTCCCACATGCGAATATCCGGGAGTGACCGGGCCGAGGATTGAACTGGTTTGCCTTGGTGGAAGGCGAGCAGGCTAACCCCTCAGCCACTGCGGCCCCAAAGCATAAGACAAGTAAGCAAGGTTTAAATGACGACGATTTTACTTTCAATTAAAAGAAGACCAAAGAGAGCCGATTCCTGCAATTATATCTCGAGGGAAAGATTTCGCCGAACAAAATATTGTATTACGGTGGCCAAATAATAATTAACAATGGAGAAAATTCTTGGTAACCCTAAAAAAATTGAAAGTTGAAGTCATGTGAAAATGAAACGTTAATATACAAAAGTACAACCAAAATGAAGAACTAACCTCCGTTAGTGAAATATTCTAATGACAAATGAGGAAAGTACGGTGAATAATTCAAACTTGTTTTTGTAAAATACTAAATTTAACAAACAAAACCTTAAGCCATGAATACCATTAAATATGTATATCTAAAGACGAAGAAAATCGACTGCGTGATAACAAGTTTTGATTTGACTAGGCCGTTCACGACGTCAATATCTGCAAGCAAAGTAGGAAGACAATAAGTGTATATCTTCCTTCAGAAGTACTGCAGTTGTCGGTTCTGGAGTGGAGAGACTGTGATGAAGAAGGGGAGGGGGGGTGATATCTTTAGAAATGTGGCTCTGACAAGGGAATCAATATTTCACTGTCAAAGTTATTAATGAAGTCGTATTCTGTAGGGCAAGAGAGGAAAGTCTGGAAAATATATTACAGATAAGAAAAGCACCCTGATTGCACATAAGAGGCAAAATGATCTTACGATGATTAAGTGGAAAATAAGAGCGAACTAAAATAAGGGAATAGGATAGATACAAAGACAAAGTTAATGAGATGCCGTGTAATAATGACACTGCCTCATAAATATAAAGAATTGGAATTTAAAAATATTCGTCAGTCTACCAGTCATAAAATAAAGGAAGAAATATGTATCATTAAAAAATATGTTTTATCACTAATAGATGCACATATTGATAGCGCAATTTAATGGAATTTAATAATATGAAACAAATACTTCAATTTTTATGTGTAACTTAACACGTCATTTTCTAAAGTATCGACACAGTTGTTAAAACACCTCTACATATCAGCATATTACGGCAGAGAGAGTTTGGTGTTTTTCTGACATCCCAAATTTAAGTCAACGTAAACATCAATTACTCACGATTCTGTTTTCAAGGAAACGTAAAAGAATATCTATCGACAATGTTGTGTGGAAATATTTTAATACAAATTAATTATCAAGTTTAATGAAGTAAAGCGTCTTTTGGTATTTTCACCGTCTTAAAGCACGCGTGTGTTAAATGTCCCATGAGACTTACTTGTGATTTTAATTTATGTCCTAACATACTTGTTTCAATTTAAATTAGTTAAATGGTACTTTTTAAATCAAAACTAGTGCGTAGGGGCAAGAGAATTTTGCATTTTAAACGACCCGTGTGGTTGACTCCAGGGTCCTACGTATTTTAAAATCTCAGATTTCTGTTGATTGGCTGCTGCCGAAGTGTGTAGTTAGTTTTAACTCAGACCAGGTGGCACGGCATTGGGTGCTTGTTCCCTTGCCGGCCTGTTATTGGCTAATTCTATCGCAAATATAATATTTGTAAAAGTGTTTGAAGTCTACTTTGTCCTAAAATTGTCTCCTCGAAACTTTTCACTCCCTCTTTATATGTTAAGTTCATGTTTTCATTGGTCATTTGCTGTGCATTTCGCACAAAACGCCGAGTACGGTTGTAACTAAGAGATTACTTAATACCGGCACTAGGCATCAGTGTGCATTTGTATAAGCTCACTGAACTATCCTAATTAAAATGATAGTAAATTAATTGTAAGTGAATAATTTAATTTTAATAACGCAGTATTCAATTCAATTAATTATAACAACAAATTTAGATTCATTTTGTAAACCCTTTTGTTTTCTTAAAGAATGTTATTTTTAATTCTTACGCATATTTTGACACTTGAAAATAAATCGGTCAATGATATTGGTTTTCTTGTTTGATAACATCGTCAATTTTGCAAGGATAGTTGCGTAAAATCTATCTGATTACAAAATACATCACCAATTAGGTATAAAAATAGAACTGTGTAACAGTTTTGCGAAAATAAAAAATTATTTTAATTGCAACAGATAATGAAAAGGAAGTTTACATTCAACGTCTTAGGGTTGTGCAGAAAGATAATGGAAGTGAAAATAAATAAAGGAATATGAAGACTAAAAGATTTCATCACGCAGAAAATGAATAAATATTTCGCTAGCTCGAACATGGAAAGTATCAGATTGGAATGAAAGAGATGTAGTCAGTGGTGACAACAATACTGAAAATGAAGGAAGGATCTGCAAAGAAAGCGAACGAGAAAAAAATGGTCTAATTAAAGTTTTCAGGTGAAACCTTCATAGTTTAAGGGGAATCCGAATCATTGGTTGCTCATTCAGTCATTCTAATTGAGAATGGGATGAAGCTTTATTCAATTAAAATTCTCAGATGGATTTTCGTGAAAACTGTACCTGATCAGTGCTCACGAAATGAGACGTGCGAACAGAGAACGAACAGATGTTGTCTCCAATCAAATGTCTCAAAACGGCCATAACATTTTTAAAACTTCAAACGCTCAGAGAAATTACGCAGCGGAGTCATTGCTTGCTACAAGCCATGTGCGAAGTATGTTTGTGTGTGTGTGTGTGAAGTATGTTTGTGTGTGTGAAGTATGTTTGTGTGTGTGCGTGTGCGAAGTATGTTTGTGTGTGTGTGTGCGAAGTATGTTTGTGTGTGTGTGTGTGTGTGAAGTATGTTTGTGTGTGTGCGTGTGCGAAGTATGTTTGTGTGTGTGAAGTATGTTTGTGTGTGNAGCGGAGTCATTGCTTGCTACAAGCCATGTGCGAAGTATGTTTGTGTGTGTGTGTGTGAAGTATGTTTGTGTGTGTGTGTGAAGTATGTTTGTGTGTGTGCGTGTGCGAAGTATGTTTGTGTGTGTGTGAAGTATGTTTGTGTGTGTGTGAAGTATGTTTGTGTGTGTGTGTGAAGTATGTTTGTGTGTGTGTGAAGTATGTTTGTGTGTGTGTGTGAAGAATGTTTGTGTGTGTGTGTGTGAAGAATGTTTGTGTGTGTGTGTGTGTGTGAAGGGTTGAACATGTGATTTGCCGTTGCTTATTGGTTTTGCCGTGTCTATTGTCATCTCGTCCACACAGAGCTCATCACGTGTATAGACGGATGGATGTTTATGGCCCACTTTTTCCAAGCACGTGGCCATTTTCACGCTCATCTACAACAAAAGGTGAATATAATAATAACTGTTTATCAGTTAATCTATTCCATTCATGTATTTTGTAGTCGAGCGGTGTTTTTCAGCCCTGTGATATTTTTTGAGAGAGAGATTTCTCGTTCCACACTGCTAACTCACAAAATTCAGAATAAAATTGTTAATTTTGTGTCTGTGACATTTTAAAAGCGAGTGAATATAAATAAACTATTTCTCGTAAGCCATATGGGTACCGCAGGGTTGCAACAGCAAGTTAAATAACCAGTGCTTGTAAAACGCCTTCCAAACAGGGAACGTGAAAAAGATTATTTCCAAAAAAAATCTCACACTGAGAAAAAGTTTTTATTCAATCAAAGTTCGTTAGGCGTAACCATATTAATTGTTTGTATAGAGGCATTGAAATATGTTTTTTAAGACCAAATTATTTTGTGGTTTTTATTTGGTTGCCCCAAACTTGGGCGAACTAAATAATGGTTTTTTTTTCTTTGTACATTAAAAAGGTTTCTGTTAAGATAAAAAAATTTAAGCCTTGCTGCGACTCGAACCCAGACCGCCTGCACCCTGTTCGCTACGCCCAAACAACCTCAGCTAAGGTGACGTCGGTTGAAGATGGAATTATTCCAAATAAATCGAATACAGTACAACGTGCGTAATTAGCGGAGTGCAGAGATTTGGGCGGCCCTTAGCACCGAGGTATTGAGAGCCGATACATGCATAAATAAATATTTAAAGTTTAGCTGTTTTGCTTCTTACACTCTAAGACATTATTCGCAAATTTACTATATGAGTCTATACGTAAAGCGAGAAAGCGCGAATGGTAAAGTTATTTCCTGTATATTTATGTTAGCGATCCTAATTTTNTGAGTCTATACGTAAAGCGAGAAAGCGCGAATGGTAAAGTTATTTCCTGTATATTTATGTTAGCGATCCTAATTTTGCTCTGGAGACAGTTAAATGCGTAGAAAACTTCCCAACTTTGTACAGCAGCGACGTTAAACATTCCATATTTGTAGCCACATGTGTGGTATTGTTTACATACGATATATGGGTTATCAACTTCCAATTCAGTTCAGGAAGATTACGAGAATTTTTTTTTTAGATTTTAGTTTTATATTCAACTTGTTTTATATAATGTTTATACCATTATTAATCGTCAATAAATACNTTTTTTTTTAGATTTTAGTTTTATATTCAACTTGTTTTATATAATGTTTATACCATTATTAATCGTCAATAAATACACCAACAAACTCTGCCATTATCCTAATCTCACAAAATTACAAAACAAACTCTCGAGTTGTATATTCAAACGAAGTCAATCAAAAGAGTTGCCAAACAAATGTATACAATTGATCCAACTAAATATTTTTTTTGGCAGTCTATTTTGTTCTGGCCCAACACAGATGTTTCGTTTATTCAAGTGTGTTTTCTTAGACGAACAAATTAATTTTGTTGCATTTCTGTTTTTTTTTTAGATATAAATTTTTTGTTGGGGCAACTAAATATATTTTTTATCCAATACAAACACGGATTTTGTTTGCTGGAACAAACTTTTCTACAGAGGAAACCTTAATATGGTCTGTCTCATATAAGTTGGCGATATTTTGATAGTCAGTGAAAGGCATCTTGACGTTTACGCAAAAAAAAACGCACCATTTACAAAATCCTGTATCAGCTGATGCATGAACGAATGAAAATTAATATTATGTTGGCTATTCTGACTGCACNATTTACAAAATCCTGTATCAGCTGATGCATGAACGAATGAAAATTAATATTATGTTGGCTATTCTGACTGCACTGCTGACGACGCACATCAAACAAGCAGAAAATACACGGATAAGAAAGTGTTCCTGGATGAAACGCTTTGTTTTACGTGTTCACAAACCAGCTGTTATAAGTGTTACAAAGTAAACTTCGTGCTAAAGTAGTAATTTTTGTGTTCAAAATGAAACAGGCATTAAAACGGTCCGTATTGAAATGAAATGCAACTTCAAACAAGGGAAAATATTTTTTATGTCGTACCACCACTCTCCACACCTTCCATACATGATTGCTATTTATTCCAAAAGCCTACAGAAATATTAAAGGGTATAGTTAAATAATTTTTTCAAATAACTTGACGAAATATATTTTTAACTCTTGACGTTTTGGGCCAATAAAAGGAGAAAAGTGAACTTTTATAAATACAAAATCAAGAGAAGAGGTAGGTCAAAGTGCTGTTACATGCTGACAACAGCCCTATCACGCCATATGTTACAACAGCCCTTCCACGCTGTCAGCCAGATCCAGAACTACAACCAGTTCTCCTGCTAACCCAAATTGTTGTGTTTTTCGTTTGGTTACTATTCTGTATTAATAAAACTAAGAAAATGGTTGCGCGTGAGTAGTTTTGAAGAATTCTTACGTTATTCCACGCCACATATTTCTAACTCGAGCTGTTTAGTATCAGTAATAACCGAATAACTGCTTTGCAAAAGTCGTTGGTAAGTTGTTTGATGGCGAAGAAAAGTGCGTTGTCAAGCAAGTTTCCCGGATTACTTTTATTCCCAGTCTTAACAAAGAACTACAACTACCGTCTCGCAAATTTTAACCCAAATTCGTTGTCTGTAATAAATAAAAAAATAGGTAACAAATATTTCATTTTCTGCAAGGTTTTCTGTTTTTACTTTTAAAACCTTCAAATTTTTTTAAAAGATGTGAGTCTATAAATACCTTAAAATTTGTTTGGCATTACGATGGAAAGTGGATTAGCTGACAGCGTGTTATTAAAATAAATATACAGCTGCCTCCTGACGCACCAGCTGATGGCGAAAGGATACATAAACGAAAAGTAAACATTGGCACTACTTTCGTCGAACTGTCAAAATCTCGCCAACTGATACGAGACAGACCATAACGTTACGNAGCGGGAGTACCTCCCAGGATGACGTTATTGCTCTGACAGAGTACTGAGGAGGGGGGGGGGAGGCACCACACAGGCCGCGATAAAGCTAATGGAGCTGACGCCACTCCTGCCTGCTAGAAGAGTCAGCGACTTGGGAGCAATTGCACCCATGTTTTGGACTTCACCTTCATAGATGCGGGGACCGCAGTGGTGAAGTGGTTAGACTACTAGCCTCACAACTATGCGAACTGGGTTCGATTCCCGGCATGGTTGCTCCCAGATTTTCGCACATGGTAATCTTGCCGGACGATGCCGCTGGTCGGCGGGTTTTCTCGGGGATCTCCCGTTCCCCCTGCCCTTTCATACCAGCGCTGCTCTATAATCACCTCGCTTCACCCTCATTGGCTCCCAAGACCTCGATGTTAAGAGCGGCACAAATCTCTTCACTCACATTCATCGGCGCGATTAGAGGTACGAAGAACCCTCTGGGCCAGGTCACCTCAGCTATAAAGGCGAGCCACGCGCCTCTGTATCGACAGTATTTAAGGCTCCCGCCTACCTTGAACTATTTTCCGCGTTTGAGGTACCGAAGCGCGGAAGTGATAAGAGCGACACTGCCACGCACATCAAATGGTCCATCGCCGCTAAGCACAAGGCTTTGAACTGGCGTGCAGAGTTCTCATCACACTGTGAGGAAACCTATGTGACTTTCAGTGGTGACCCTATCATTTTATTGCTGGAAAGTGTCTAGAAAGGATTTAAGGCGTTTATTTTGAGGTACCGTGCTTTAAAAAAGCCATTTTTAAATATGTTGAGGTGCTCCGAAATGGTGTTTCCAGTGTGCATAACGTCTTGCAAGCACTCAAGAGGCCTCCTATTAATTGCGTTCTTTCCGTGGATAAGCACATTGGACACAAGTTTAATATTTTCGTGGAAAAAACATGTATTTCAAAAACATTGCAACGCAGTTCAATCGCCAGGTAGGCAGGCTCCTTAATCTCAAGTAGTGCCATATATGTGTGACGTATGAGAGACGGGCAACGATCGGCCATGACAGCGCAGTGGCCAGTGAGTAGGATATGCAGCCATACGGAGTCTAGAGACTGTAAATGGCCGACTGGAGTGTGAGGAAGTGCGAGTTTTCTGCAGAGTGATGGACATTTTGACAAATGCAATTAAATAATAGTGGACGTTTTGATATTTGATATGTTATTAATGAGTGACGATTAAGTGACTGTAGGTAGCAACATAAAGACAGNATAGTGGACGTTTTGATATTTGATATGTTATTAATGAGTGACGATTAAGTGACTGTAGGTAGCAACATAAAGACAGGGTTCAGGAATTTAATTATAAATGAGATTGGCATAAAAATTATCCTGACTGATTAAAATAATAAGGGTTCGCAATTGGGATAGGCAGTTTTATTTTGTAAGTAAGAAAGGTTTGCATTCATTATATTTCGTTTCAAATAAAAGAAAGGTATTATACTTAGTTATTTCATTTTTATTNGTAAGAAAGGTTTGCATTCATTATATTTCGTTTCAAATAAAAGAAAGGTATTATACTTAGTTATTTCATTTTTATTAAGAACTCCATCCCTTACGAACTCTGAAACACTCTAGGAAATTTGTAACATTATGTATAGTGGTCTCCGAACAAATTCGTACAGACTCGGTGTACCATGTGTCCAGCCAGTCGTGCTTTTGGGTGTCACGGCCAAGCCTTCAAACTGCGAGCTATCTAGAGGCTTCATATTGACGAAGGAGATATTCAAAGCAACACTAGAAAATTGCAATGAGGCATAATTCTTCCTAGTTTTCTGATAAATTTCGCCAGAACACCAGATAATTCACTTCCATGTGACAAAGGATTTGAGACACCAGTGCATCATGAAGATACTCCAAAACACACAGCGACACACAGTTTCGGTGGTGTCTGTCAAGCAGGGGGATGGGGGAGCTGCGGAATGCCGTTCTTCGGTGTCTGTCAGGCACGTCCGGGGAGATCCCTCTGGAGATCCTGAACAGCGAATTTCAAAGAGGCCTACACATAAGCCAGTGTTCGGAGTAGGAAGGATCGAACAGGGAAAACAGCTACCCCTGCATCGTATGGAAGTACCCACACGCACGGGACTTCACTGTGCTTGCATAAATATGCACCAGTGAAAATTGCTTTAAAGCAAAAGTTTTCCACAGCCTGCTGTAAGTCAGACAACGCAACTGTGACGTCAGTTATGATGTATTCGCCTAACACAGGGCAACGGAAAGAGCAGATAGAACAGAGAAGAAGTTGCTCGGAGAGTCATAAATGGGCAAGGGCAGAGGACATATCTCTTCATAAAGGAAGAATCCAAACATTTGCCTTTGGGGGGGGGGGGG
>NQII01003358.1:169346-209582 GCA_002778355.1 Clitarchus hookeri | reverse complement strand
CGTCGGCGCACAGTGGTAGCGGCGGCGTGCCGTGTATGCGGCAGCTGCTGCCCAGGCCAGCCGCCTCCAGCCCCCTACACACACACACACACACATATCACTGCCGCTACTTGCGTATAATTTAATGAGCACACTGGCTGGTAAGCGCCTAATTAAGTTGGTAGCGATGGAGGGAAAGTAGTGCCACGGCTTAGCTTTGAATTAAAAATTTTAGGTACACATTTGTGAATCCTGAAATAATTTTTTTTGCTTTCTGCCTTTTTTTATTGCATACAAGTGTAAGAATAATTAAATTTTTTAATATTTACCATCCTAATAATTTTTGAGTTCCACTTGATTAACGCATCAATCAAGTGCTGAGGTCCATCGGCGAAGTTAATTTAACATATAGTAAAAGGCTACTCGATGTACACACAAGTAGATCTTAAGCAGGGCTTTCCAAAGTTCTCTGTTTGCCGTGAACAGTGTTTACAAACAAGAAGCATTTGCAGATAGAATTGCAAGTCAACGGTATAACAAGTGGACGTTATATTATTCATTTTGGTTCCCACATATGTTATATGATACTGCCAACGTTTGAACGAAGAGTGAACTACAAATGTTCACTCTGATATGTTATTACACTGCGCATAATGTTGCCAGCATGTATTTTTTGTATATTTTTTTAAAAACTGGTCTATGTTTTCTGGATGTACTTATTTTTTGCGTCATTTATCCACAGCTCTTTCATACCACGAATGCAGTTGTAATAATAATAATCATAATCATGAAAATGATACCGTTCGTTATATAATTGCCTCATTATGCCACCACAATTATATACCACTTTCTACAAAATCCTGTTTCAAGACAAAATATTAATAAAAAATTGTTGCCGTATTTTGTTTCCGGTACATGTCCACATTTAGTGTTATTGACGAAGTATTTTCTCTAAGTAAGTTATAACACAATACAATTCGGAAGCTTACACAACTATACTTCGTTTACGAAAATTGCAATTATCCTATTTGCTTACATACTAAACGAAAAAATCCGGTACACGTGCAACATCAGCGCTACCTGGTGGCAGAAATTCTTAGTTGCCCAACTGTTATTTTACGTAAACGCGTTGGACACGAACTAATATATGGGAAAGACACACAGACAAAGACGACAGTAGTACCACCACCATCAAAATGATAATATGTAACTATGCACGTGATTCTACAGTATCTAAATAGAAAAACTACACGAAAGAAAATTGTACATATTTTTATGCGATGAGCGAGAAGAACATATTCTGTTTTAAATATGCAAATATTTTTTTTTTTAATGTAGAAGTTGTAATACCGTAGAACCTGGACTTCGGGTATCTTTGGTAAGGATTTGAGTTGACAAGGTCTGACAATTTAGGTCTATTCTACTCAGGTTGAAAAGCTTAATACTAACAGTTGGGAAACTAACAAGATCTGCCACCAGGTAGCGCTGATGTCACACGTGTACAGGATTTTTTCGTTTAGTATGTAAGCAAATAGGATAATTGCAATTTTCGTAAACGAAGTATAGTTGTGTAAGCTTCCGAATTGTATTGTGTTATAACTTACTTAGAGAAAATACTTCGTCAATAACACTAAATGTGGATATGTACCGGAAACAAATTACGCCAACAATTTCTTATTAATATTTTGTTTTGAAACAGGATTTAGCATAAAATGGTATATAATTGTGATGGCATAATAGGACAATTCCTCTAATAAAGCTATATGTATTACTTTTTAAATTCTTTAATTTTCTTACTAACAAAACAATGTTCACAAAAGCTCAAAGTCAAATGCAATTTACATTTTTCCTATTTAAAATTATAAAGAATTTTGGAATTAATGCGTAGTATTTACAATATGAAGTTAATATTTAATATTTTGGCTGGGAGTATTATACAGAAAGGGATGGGATTCAATCCAAAATTTTCGCGTAGTAATCGTTTATATAAAATAAAATTGATAATATACTGAGCTGAATATTATGAGAGGCATGAGCCCTCCAAAGTCAAGATTTTAGTGTACAAAGTGTATATTTACAAAACATCGGAAACGAAATGAAATTATAGTACAATTAATCGAAATTGGTTTTTTATTATCGGGATCTTCAATTGTAGAGCAAATTATCATTAAATCCCCCCCCCCCAAATAGCCCCATAATGAAAATAACAGGGGCGTCCACGCTATTATTGCAGACAATTTTTTACCAAACCGAAGTATGAATGTTTGGCTCTAGTTTTTGCAGCAGTATAATCTAATCAGCAAACATAGTCTTCTTGTTGCAAGTGCCCAGGACTCGCCGCTTTCGTGTAGAGCGCATAGAACACATTCGGCGGTAGCGATACAGTTCCAGGCGCGTACAGTGAAAAACACTGCCTGTCGCCAGAAACAAACAGGCAGCTCCAACACTGTCAGTTTACTAATATGTGGTACACGATGTTTACAGTAAACGTCAAAAATATCCTCCACCGTCACCTGTGCGTTGGACACGATAGTGTACCATAGACATATCATACAGGATGATTCGCAAATCATGGGACAAACATTGAGGGGTGGTAGAGCTCACTAAAGCAAACAATTATTGTATAGGAATATATGGGCGGGAGTGACGCGTTGAGGCACAAACACAAAAACATAACACATTAACGGAAACATAAAATGTTCATTAGCAGCATACTTAACGAGTGATTCCGTACAGAAAATGTTAAAACAGTTGCTGGAAATGCACCCACCAACAGTCACGCATGCTTGGTGACCTCTACATATGGCGTGATTGGCTGACGATGGTGGCGTGCGTGAAATACCCGGCGTATTTGAATCTGCTCGCCAATCACTCCACCGACGCTACCAAGCTTGCATTACTGTTGGCGGTAGCAATTTTGAGCAATTATTATAACCATTGCTGTAAAAAGGCATTTAGCGGCGACGTTGTAAATAAACAATGTGTTGCATTTCATGTGTTATTTTTGTGTTTGTGCCTCAACGCGCCACTCCCGCCCATACATTCCTATACAATAATTGTTTGTTTTAGTGAGCTCTACCACCCCTCAATGTTTGTCCCATGGTTTTAGAATCATCCTGTATGTAGTTCTGCCTACTTACTGGGCTCTGTATCGCTGTAGCCGAAATTACTTCTGCGTTTAACACGAATACGGTGGGTCCTGGATAATTGCAATAAGAGAGCTGTCGTTGTTAATTAGCTCTCCAATAAGAGAGTGGCGACCCATGCTAGTTTCATTACTGGGGGGGGGGGGTATTAATGAAAATTTGCTCTTAGGTTGAAGATCCCGATAACACATACATCAATTTTTGGAGAATCGGAACTCAATTTATCTTCGTTTCCGATTTTTGCAAAAATACACTGTTTATAAACTCGACTTTTCAAGTTCTCATATCTCCCTTTTTGTTCTGTTCAGGTATAAAGTGTCCCATAAATGCCCCACTTCGCGTAATGAATTATCTCACTTGTCGGTCGAATTCCACCTCATCCTTACGGTTTGCAACAAGCGTGTTCCGATGAATGTCATATTCCATCGCAGTCTTAAATGTGTTTCCTGTGCACAGACTACACCCACGTAAAGTAGTTTCTCTCGACAACGAGTGTTAGCGAGTCCAAGCGCCAGGAACAAATGCGGCCAAATATGTTCACTGGCCTCCAATGAAGCATTACACTTTATTGTACAGTATGCAGAGTTCGCCAAAAAGTAGTACAAACGCTACCCAAAACTATCAGAAAAGTACGATTTAATTTGCATATGAAAGAATAAAAAACATATTTCGTAACACTGAAAAATATTCTGCTACAACTTAATTATATCTTTAAACGTTTAAAACAATAAAATAAATCCAGTAAATTTGTAAATAAAATATATGCTAATTTCCATTTTGGANCCAACAACAAACAACCAAACCTTTCCTTTTTCAAAAATAACAATGTCATCACAATTATAACTCGGATTATATGCAATAACATTTTTAGAAATAATGTTTACAAATATGTATAACAATTAATGAATTCCAGACAGTAAATGTATATGTGTAAGACTGAAATGGCTTTGCATAAAATCAATTGCTAAGACTATTTGTAAACATTTTCCCTAATTTTAAATTACAATCAGAGTAGTTATTATGATTGTCTTGTTCGATGAATGTTTTCTTGCCAAATGCCCTCATGGCAGCATCCAGAATGCGGATACACGCACATATTGATTAAAAATTGACTCATAATATTTGATTTTTAAAAACATTTAGGTAAGCAAACTCCAGCAAATTATGTTCCAGAACATTCCTGACACAGAAGCAGTCCCACGTACAAGTTAGAAAGTGCGTATATGCTGTCTCCTTTCTTATGCAACAAACTGCGGACTTTTCTTGCAATATTGATAGTGTGGTAACAATGTTTTAGTGTCTTGTACATTATGGCTCAGTGCTTCATTTCATGCCACTTTCTTTTTGCCTGGAGGTGCTAGAATCCTTGCCAGTTTGTTTATTTATGTCTTCATAACTTACTCTTAACATATAATATTGTATTTCAAACCTCGCTATTAAATACATAACTACTTTAGTGAATACGTGAAACCAGAAGGGACTTGTTTCTGTATGTATTTTCTCACGTAAGACTGTAAAATAAATCAATAATGAGTTGATCTTTATTGCGGTTGAGACCGCGGTGGTGTAGTGGTCAGAATACTCGCCTCCCACCTGAGTGAACCGGGTTCGATTTCCGGCAGATTTTCGCAATTGGAATCGTGCCGGGTGATGCCGTTGATCGTCGGGTTTTCTCGGAGTTCTCTGGTTTCCCCCGGTCTTGCATTCCGACGCTGCTCCATGTTCACCTCGCTACACCTTCGCCGC
Organism: Clitarchus hookeri; assembly: GCA_002778355.1. Lineage (NCBI taxonomy): Eukaryota > Metazoa > Arthropoda > Insecta > Phasmatodea > Phasmatidae > Clitarchus > Clitarchus hookeri. Next base: position 204,711 of record NQII01003358.1, on the reverse strand, counting down.
CTCTCAAGACGTCTATGTTAAGTGCCACCCAATTCTCTCCACTTCCACTTTATTACACTTACAGATGCAACCAAAACAACGTGGGCAAAATATTGTCGACTTAAAAATATCTGTTGAAATATACTGTATGTCATGAGAGCCCGCATTTTCGAATATTTGCTCTGGAAAGTGAGGTACAGTGAAACAAACGTAAATCCAAGATGTAACTGGTACTATCTCAAGATGGCGTGGGGCGGAGCAAGGGCACAACCAAGAGGAGGGGTGGGTGGGGGTTGTCACCACCCTCTTTTTCCCTTGGGTTATCAGCTGTTCGTATTGAAATTATTGATAAGACTTTTAGTAGTTATACAAATTTGTAATTTTTGTTAACTGAGATTAATTATTTTTATAAGCTGTTCATGATTACTATCTACTTTTTTGAAGGCCTGCGTGGCTTCCACTTTCAGGATATTCCTCCGCCTCATGCAAACAAAGCTTAACTAAGTACAAAAATGACAGCAAAGGGACAACGCACCAGGTTCGTGTGCACTTGTGATATTATTTTGGATAATAGCTATTTCTTACTAGTCATTACCAAAACATATACAGAGGAGTATAAAAGAATACCACAACTTTGAAGGTATATAATATCATACACAAACAACCTACAACCTTGATTGGCCAATCAAATGAACCGTGAAGCCGTGAAGTTTGTTTACAATACATTCATAAATGTTCAATGTGACCACCACGAGCGGCCCAAACGACTCTACTAGATAATCAGACTCGTTCAACACTCTTGTCAGCAGGCCCGGTGTTACGGTTTGGATGGCATCCGTAATTCTCGTTTCGAGGTCGTCAAGGTTAGCCGGCAATGGTGGACGAAACACTTGGCACGGGGTAAGATCCGGGTTTCTTGGAGGCCAGTGATGAAGAGCCTGGTCACCAGCTGCTCCTCGACCAATCCAGCGTTGCGGCAACGTCTCGTTCAGGTATCCGCGAACAGCTAGGTGCCAATGGGGTGGCGCACCACAAAGAAAACATCATACCATCCCCTTCACATTGACGTGTCGAATGCGAGCTCGCTACCATCTCACTACCTCAAACCGAGAGTTACGGACCATCCAAACCGTAACACCGGACATGCTGACAAGAGCGTGGAACGAGTTTGATTATCGCGTAGATGTCGTTCGGGCCGCTCGTGGTGGTCACATTGAACATTTATGAATGTACGATTTCACGGTTCACGGTTTATTTGATTGGTCAATCAATGTTGTAAGTGTTTTTTTTTACACTATCGACCTTCAAAGTTGGGGTATTCTCTTATACTCATCCTGTATTTTCTCCCTGTTTTTATTCATATTAACTGGAAATTAACTTTTATAAATTACAGACAGAATAGAACAAAAATTTATATTTAATAAAAAATATGGTGGTTTTAAACAAACACATGCATAAAACGCTTTTAGTTTGCGACCGGATATACGATTATGCTGCGGGCAAGACCTTGAGTTGGAGCCGCGCATGCGCGAGGCGCGGGTGGTATCTAGGAAACAGCCAAATACTTGCACGTTAGATGATTTTTTTAAGTTTTAATTTTAAAAAGTGTGAAGAAACTGTGAATAGGTTTGTACAAGAAGGTGCTTCTTTCTTGTAGAATTAGTCCTTAGTTTGTGTCAACACCGCTATTTAATGCCGGTGTAACGTCCCCTCCATTTACTTCTGCCAGTGCCCCCTCACCCCCCTTCTTGGGCCACCCGTCACCATCAGAAATGTCTGCCTACGTCACTGGGGCAATAAACCAGTCATCTTACATGGCATGTGAGGTCAATTTTTAAAGCNATCAGAAATGTCTGCCTACGTCACTGGGGCAATAAACCAGTCATCTTACATGGCATGTGAGGTCAATTTTTAAAGCGTTAATGAACCCAAAAATATTAAACAGATCGTAAACTGCAAATTTTCTGTAATCGTACGTTGTTAGTAATTACCCTGAATCCGAAATCATGACACAAAAACGAAGAATGTCTGCAAAAGAGGGGAAGCCTAACCTTAGAGCCTTAGAAACTCTCTCCCGGGACCTCGCTGTTAAAAATCGCCCAACTCTCTACACTCTTATAAACCCCAAAATGAAATTTATTTAAAGTCTGGCATTTTGTTCGCCTGCGATTAGCGTTTAAATTATGGCTATTTGAAATTCAAGTATTGTTGCAAAACTTCAAATAAAATTATGGTCGAATTACTTAAAGAATTTCCATAAAATTCCTTTATATTATGAAAATGGCATGAACAATTAATATGAACTGTAGACAAACATGCAAATTATGCTCAATTTTGACATTTGTTTAGAGAAACATATAAATTAGGAAGTCCAATAGTTTCCATACTCATTGTAAGTAAATTAATTTTCCATGTTATTTTCTATTTCTATCAGACTACTATTTGATGTAATACCACAGAAATAAATATATGTATAAAATATAGAAAGTCGTTTTTGGCACTTGAACGCCCTTGAGAGGTAGAAAATGGAGATATTTGGGTGATTCTTAACATAGAGGTCTTGAGAGCTGATGAGGGTGAAATGAGGTGAGTATGGATCAGCGTCGGAATGTAAGAGCAGGAAGAAACGGAAGATCCCAGAGTAAACCCACCGACCAGCGGCATGGTCCGGGCGCGATCCATGAGCCACCCGGCCGGGAATGGAACCCGGTTGGCCTAGGTCACACATGAGTTGCTTGACCTACGGCTGGCCACTGCACCACCGCGGTCCCGTGGAGAGAGGGTGGTGCGGTGTGGGGTACCCACCTGGGGGCGAAGTCCCCACATAGAGAGGGTGGTGCGGTGTGGGGTACCCTCCTGGGGGCGAAGTCCCCGCATAGAGAGGGTGGTGCAGTGTGGGGTACCCACCTGGGGGTGAAGTCCCCGCATAGAGAAGGTGGTGCGGTGAGGGGTACCCACCTGGGGGCGAAGTCCTCGCGAGAGTCGAGCGCCGGGAAGAGGTCGGCGGCGCGAGCGGAAGTGACCAGCTCGGAGGCGGAACTCTCTGCCAAGATGGCGGGGTCGCGCAGTTCCAGGCCGTTACACGTGCGCACCATGATGCGGTGCGTGGGCGGACCCATGCTGCAACACCATCAACACCATCACAGCAACCCCCTGCTACAACACCGCGCTCTGTCACTTGACGTGACTCTCACTTCGCTTGCCTGGTTACTACACCACGTCTTTTGTAATATCCTCTACTAACCACACACACCTTAACAACCACTTTTCCATACTAAAATATTTATTACCAAATAATACATCTTTAATTTTGTACTAGACGACTATTCTTAGCTAGTTACCCCCAAGTATCATTACCTTATTTACAAAATATTTACAGGTGCTGGTTCAGATATATTTGAAACACACCTGAAACATTAATTAATAATGAGTTTTAAATAATCTTATAACGCTTGTGGGTAATTAATTTAAAATAAATATATTTTAAGTAAATTAATAATGAATGCCCTCAAGAAAACATGTCACATAACTAATACATTATACTGTATTACGTTTTAATGAAGTTATTAATATTTACAACATAAACTATATATTAATTAAAAAAGTATAAATTAACAAACTGCATGTTTCTTGTGACAGATACCAAACCAAATACCAATACTCGTTATTTAAAATCTAAGTAACAGGAATGTACTCAGGTAATGCATTTGTATGAATCAAATGGAACAGGTCAGGCAAAGTAGTGTATTGAAAATGGCTACGAGTCAAGTCACTGTCAAGTGCAGAATGTTGAGGCACTGAGGTTAAGACACACTACACTGTTTCCTGCATAACGTGTTATTGCCACAAGGGCCGCGGTGGCTGAGCGGTTAGATTGCTCGCCTCCCACCAAGGCGAACCGGGCTCAATCTCCGGCCCGGTCGCTCCGGATTTTCGTAAATAGCGAATCGTGCTGGACGATGCCGCTGGTCAGTGGGTTTTCTCACGATGTCCCGTTTACTACACCCCTGCATTCTAGCGCTTCTCCATTCTCACCTCATTTCACCCTCATCGGCTCTGAAGACCTCGTTGTTAAGAGCTGCCCTNGCATTCTAGCGCTTCTCCATTCTCACCTCATTTCACCCTCATCGGCTCTGAAGACCTCGTTGTTAAGAGCTGCCCTGATCTCTACACTCCTTCTGTCGTCAGTGGCAAACGCAGAAGTTATAGTCCATTCACGGTTACTTTACACTTTTATGAAGCCCTACTAAAGTTCTACTGCCAAGATATTCCGCAGCCTCGTGCAAACAAAGGATGATCGAGTCTAGAAAATTACACCAGAGGGACAACGCATCACATTCGTGCGCAANGCAGCCTCGTGCAAACAAAGGATGATCGAGTCTAGAAAATTACACCAGAGGGACAACGCATCACATTCGTGCGCAATCAGTGTAACAATATTTTATATAAGAACTATTTATTACTAGGCATTGCCAACACACCTACTTTCTCACTGTTTTTATCCATGTAAATTAGGAACGAAAATAAATAAAATTTTAATTTAATCATAAACCAGCTACTTTAACGAACAGAAGTATAAAACGCTTGTGATACATGGCATATTTAGGAAATAACAAAACACTTCATACATGGGCTGATTTTTCAAATGTTTGATTAAAAAAGTGCGACTGAAACAGCGAACTGACTAGAAGTTAGCAAACGCGCTGGAAAACCAAGTGAGTTAGAAAATAGACGAGTATTTAATTTCTGTCAAGAGCAGTATCGTAGCCTTGTCGCGAAAGTTTCTGTACTTACAAATTGAGTAAGTTAGCAATTTCCACAAACAAACTTTTTTTTCGAAGAGTTTGAAGAAGTAGTAGTGATTTGACGGGTTTTTAAAGGCGTCACCCACCCACGGCTACTTCGGAATTTTGAGGTCCTTATGCGTGGGAGAGATAAGGGCGACGCTCTCATACGTATCAATACTCCTATTCGCCTCTATCACGCGATCATAAGACTTCAAACAACGGCCGTGTGATTTTATTCCATAATTTAAAAGTGGAAGTATACTCCACGTTCCTGCCGACCTCCCGTGGCGCAGTCGGCTGGTGCGCCGCTGGCGTGTTGAGCGAGAGGTTCTGGGTTCGAATCCCAGGAAAGGCATGGGTGTTAGTTTAGGTCAGGTGATAAGTTAGTTTGTAAGTCGTCCTCTGATAAGCCTTCAGGCATAACATCAAGGGACATTAATAAGCCCTTTCCAATACGCATTCCTGTTTTACAAAAAATACAAATATGATTAAAANCATAACATCAAGGGACATTAATAAGCCCTTTCCAATACGCATTCCTGTTTTACAAAAAATACAAATATGATTAAAATTCCTAATTTAAAACTGCTATAAAAATTATCGCCTTGAATATTTTCCATTCAAAAAATCTTCAACAAAACTNTAAAATTCCTAATTTAAAACTGCTATAAAAATTATCGCCTTGAATATTTTCCATTCAAAAAATCTTCAACAAAACTTAGATAATAGTCGACGGAACTGGAATTTGATGGTTGATAGTAGGTAGGGCTTAACAACTCGTCGACAGCGGGGTCACTAAAGACCAAGTAGTCTAGTTTACTCAGAGAAGTAGGAACGGGGAATGGATCGGCCAAGACCTTTAGCAACAAAATGTTCCTGCATTCGTCTGGAGTTATTCCGGAAAACAATAGGAAACTGAGATCAATACGGCCAGACCGGGACTCGAACCCAGGTCCTATCGAATGTGAATGCGGTGTTTCACCACTTCGCCAACTCGCTCAACAACTGGCATTCGAGCTTGCCTACTTGTATCTGCCAGGAGAGAGGATAGCAATGCTTGCTTTAATTACTTTTCATTTTTTTTTCAGCCAGCTTTTTATAAGGTCTCGTGTATTTCAAATATTCTAGCAACAGTTTAGCATTAAAAAAACGTTATTTACGAAGCATATGAACATACTGTTTGCTTTGCAATTCCTTATCTGGATTCCTAAACACCCGGTGAGCCTGGTACGATGGCTTTGCTAGAATCTCTTGTGTCGGCCACCGACACGAAATAATTTATTTGNAGCTTTTTATAAGGTCTCGTGTATTTCAAATATTCTAGCAACAGTTTAGCATTAAAAAAACGTTATTTACGAAGCACATGAACATACTGTTTGCTTTGCAATTCCTTATCTGGATTCCTGAACACCCGGTGAGCCTGGTACGATGGCTTTGCTAGAATCTCTTGTGTCGGCCACCGACACGAAATAATTTATTTGCTGATTTATTCAATTAACAAAACACTTAAGCTGTTTCTTGAAACGAACAAAGTTTAACTTGAGAACGGAAATACGTTGTCGTTCGTGCTTCGTGGCAGCTAAGGGAAATGGTGGACCAAGGCGCAGAAGCAACCTATTCACGAAGCAGCAAACACGAGAAGATATTCAACTTCGCTGAAGGAGACTGTTCTAAAATGGCACCTACAACGAACTACATTTAATTAAGTATGCAAACACATAAATAATAAACTGTAGATATAATATTCCGACACAGCCAGCAAGGAATGGTCGCATGTAGGTAAATAATGACGAGAGAGAGTTCAGTGACGATAACACTTGCTCTAACGTTAGATCTTTAAAGATCTTTAAAGAACATTCTCTACAGACGAAAAATAATTGCATATTACTAAGAGAGAACAATTTCAACCATTAATAATGTAATTGTGGTTACAGTTTGAAATTGTAATTTATAATAATGCGTAATTTAATTTTTTTTTTCGTAATCATCGCAAGCAAAGTTTGCCAGCATTAACAGCAGACATCTCGCAACAACCATTAGCTGACACAATACTTTGTAAATGAGGGCGTTTACTGTTTACATACTGCGGGTTGATCACAATGTCTGTCAAAATTTACTGAAGCCAGATGAAGCGGAGATACTAACAGTTTCAACGTGGTGCAAGTAAAGTGAGGGTTTTAAGTTTTCATTTCGGATTTTTTACGCTGCCACTTTTATCATGTACGCCAGTATGGGGTTGGAAACTCACAACCTCAACTACTAGCATTCGAACTAAAAATTGCACAGACATCATATCTTACCCGGGATTCAAACCCGGAGGAATATAGCATTCCTTTTCCTTGAAGGTAAAAAGTGAGGTGCATTATTTATCAATAAGCAACTGTCACACTGTCAATTTCCCCCCTCTAACTGATTAAAACAAAGTTCGTGAAAAAAAGTTGCAAGTCTTGCCACATAATCGAAATATGATGAACGCCTACATATTTCTATTATGTTAAGGAAGACAGCGTTAAGTAAAAAATGTCAGACTTTCATTATAGTTGAAAGAAAGTTCTAGCAGATTGGTGATACCAGGACTTTGAGTTGAGTTTATATATAATATATATTAATATATTATATAGTATATATAATAATGCTTAAAGTTTGCCTCTACTTCATTATGCAAAGTGCATGCATGTGATAATAAATTCAGAGTTCATAAGTGAGATTGTCTGTAACACCAAATATTTGTCTTGAAAAGTTTAATCGCTCCAGTTTCCATCAAGCATTTTTTATATTGGACCATTTCCAATTTTTTTCGTATTTGATGAGTTTAACCAATCCGAATCATGACCATAAAAACGGCGATTTCCGACCTTGCGAAACTTTAAAATGACGATGAATAATTAGAAAACATTTGTATGTGTGTAATTAATATATATAATAACTGATAGCGCATTATTGCTGTTTGAAGTGCACACAAAACAATAAGAGAAAAAAAAATTAATTTCACCGCGTAGTAAATACACGTGACAAAATTAAAATTTATTTTACAAGTTAAAATATATTTAAAAATTCGTAACATACATTTTTGTAACGGCTGCACCTTAACGCTGGCGCTTTGAAAATATGATTAAATAATGTGAGATTGTGTCCACCAAATCAAAAAACTTAAGGTTGTGACTGATTTTCAAACACTTTCAAGATTAATTTACTAACATTTTTTACGGAAAACTTTGGTGGTGTTAGTTCGCCTTTAGATGTTATTGACAAAGAAATGAATTTGAAGGCGAATATTTGACAGCGTGACAGAGGCTCGGTACTACGTGTTGTAAAGTAGTACTTCAGTAGTATAATGAAGTTTACAGCTGGCGCTTTGGAAGTGCCAAGAGTTGTTTATGAGAAAAGAAAGCTTTCACTGCTTGCCCTGGCTACTAGATAGGCGCCTGTACGAGGACAAACGACTCGCGAAATTGGAAATGTGGCACAGAAGTAAGGGCGCTATTTATTACCGTGCGACATGCTGCACAAAGAAAAGTGTTCAATAACCTCGCGTAGTGTCGGAGGGAGAGAAGTGTGGAGCTGCGAGAACGTCGTGAGTGGAATGTGGAGCCAAACGTACACGATGAAACTCTTCACTAGAAATGTTAACTTAGCATAATTAATTCATCAGGATCAATCTTCTCAAACCCATAAGTGTTATAGTAATTCGCGCATTTATGTTAATCTGTCGAATACATTTCTGGTATTCAACAAAGAAATATTGTTTAAATACGGACTCTGATTTGGAATTAAAAATAAGATATTTTTCATATGATTACAGTATCTATTTTTTTAATTTATGCATGGAGTTGAGCATAAATGTATTCCTCGTGTTTACCTGGCGTAGTTAAGAATTTAACGTAAATCCTGCTGTGTGCTTTGTATTTGTCAACAGAGTTTTAAAATATTATATTAATTTATGTTACCGAAAAACTATTCTTCATTCAATTCAATTTTTCAATAGTACAAATGCCTGAAACCAATTCATTTTTGGGAAATTTTAGCTGTGAAATACATTACAAATTATGAATATTGTATACATTAGCTGGTTCACTAATGAGTAACGTTAAGAAACGTAGTTCGGTACTAATGTAATCATATCACGTATCATTTAACCAGTGTAAAATCCACTAACACAATAATTCGACTATCAACAAGAGTATTCAATACAGATATGTTCAAATTCATAGAAATCTTTAATTTATCGTTTGGGCCGCAGTTAAACTGGTTTCTTGGGACACTTAAAAATGCAAAATTCTAGTTTCTAACAACTGTAATGTTTTTATATCGACCTCTGAGCAGTTATTGGTAAATGTATTTTCAATAGTTAGTTTCAAAAGTAACACTCAGCGGACCAGATACAGCAGAGGAATCTAACGCAAGGTTTGCCATTATAACGACACCGCACATTGGTAGACTCAAGGCTCAAGGATTAGAGTCCCGAGGCTGGGCGGCTGCAAGCCAGTTTAGCGCCTTGCGTGTAGAGGCGACGAGGCATTGTGTGCGTGTGCAAACATCGACCCTAAAGATTTCCCTCGCTTCAGTGTGTCAAGCGTTCAAGAAAGTGGAGCCTCATTTCTGAGACCCTGGCTGAACGTACAATCGTGGACCAGTGTGTTTTACGTCATTCGACAGGTTTGTATACATATTTTGTAGGTGACTTCGCAACTCGACACAANATTTTGTAGGTGACTTCGCAACTCGACACAATACAGGGTGTCGGGCTGGCTTTGGACGTAGTGAGTCCTCACGAGCCACACTTGTATGCAGGGAATGATTATNCACAATACAGGGTGTCGGGCTGGCTTTGGACGTAGTGAGTCCTCACGAGCCACACTTGTATGCAGGGAATGATTATTATACATTGTGTAGGATTCACTGAACTCTACTAAGAACCCTGCATTATTTCATGTACTCGTCTTTCACACATGATTCCTACTTACGCAAAAACNTCACTGAACTCTACTAAGAACCCTGCATTATTTCATGTACTCGTCTTTCACACATGATTCCTACTTACGCAAAAACGTACACTGCAATATGTATACAAACTGTTAGTGTGAATGTCAGAAACATGAATGCCTACCAACACAGTTTTTCGATATGATATGTGTAAAAAAGATAGAAGCCATTTCTAGTATAAACGATTAAATAATTATACTTTTACTAGGACTTTAGGATAAGGAACAACTTATTCTAACTCGTTGGAAGCTCTACACTGTAGATGCATCAGTCAGTTTTGGTAAAAATACACGCAGTTTTAAGCAAGGATTTTTTCGGAGATAGATTCAAAGTGGTTTATAAAGTGTGGACCAGAATTGCATGGGTAGTGACAGTTGTTGTATTTTATTTATGTTTTCGTATTTCACACGACCGTGAGAGTTAAGGGTTTGTTTGAAACCTAATATATTCTGGAACGTCCGTGTTAGAGAGCAGTGGCTGTGTTTGAGTGGCTCTTCACATCGATGTCTTGAAAGCCGATGATGGTGAAGTGAGGTGAGCATGGAGCAGTGACGGAAGGCAAGGGTAGGGGAAACGGGAGATCCCCGAGAAAACCCGCCGAACAGTGGTATCGTCAGGCAGGACACCCACGTGCGAAGATCCGGGAATCGAACCCGGTTCACCTAGGTGGGAAGCGATTGCTTTAAGCACAGCACANGGACACCCACGTGCGAAGATCCGGGAATCGAACCCGGTTCACCTAGGTGGGAAGCGATTGCTTTAAGCACAGCACACAGCGACCCGAAATCCGTTTCAGAATATTGACACGTCGGATATACACAAACCTCAGAGCTCAGTTTCACCCCTTTTGCATAGATTCTTCATTTTCGGGTCATAATTTTGGACTCATAGTCATTACTGAATAGGTAAAATTATTAAAAAAGTTTACATTTNTTCTTCATTTTCGGGTCATAATTTTGGACTCATAGTCATTACTGAATAGGTAAAATTATTAAAAAAGTTTACATTTGACGATTTTTTAAAAGTTTGTGCTGAATTTTAATTGTGTGTTATCTGCTGGATGTAAAAAATCGAGAACATATTTTTATTTCATCAATGAAGTCTTGCCTTCTAGGCAAGTAGCAAATAACACAAAGAGGAATAAGGTACAAGTAGCAAATTGTAAATTTTCTATAATCACTCATGTNCTAGGCAAGTAGCAAATAACACAAAGAGGAATAAGGTACAAGTAGCAAATTGTAAATTTTCTATAATCACTCATGTTCAATAATACCTCTGAAACAGAGATTATGACACGAAAACGAATAACTTCTGCAAGAGGAGCGAATCAGAGACATAAATACAAGGGTCGGCTTCCGGAAGTTTATCAAGCACTGATCCCAGCTCTGATATATGTAGAAGGCGAAGGCATTTTGAGTAAAATATTCTACGAGATTCAATTTATTTGTGAGCAGTTTATCGCCGAACTTTTCTTCAAACGGGTACACTGTAAGATNAAATATTCTACGAGATTCAATTTATTTGTGAGCAGTTTATCGCCGAACTTTTCTTCAAACGGGTACACTGTAAGATTAGAGTAAACTCGATTATCACGAAATTCCTCACGGCCAATTAAACCTTCTCCCCTTAGAGCTTGGCATGCTTCCATCTTGGCGACGGGAAATTGTAAGAGGTCGGCCCGGTGAGAAACTGGGTCACGAAAATATCAAGCGAGCGACTATGACAGCGCCTGGGTCCCTTCAAGCATATATATACACTGAAGAGCCAAAAAAAAAACTGGTATAGGCGTGTGTATGCAAATAACAGAGGTATGGAACCAATCAGNTCGTTCGTGCTTCGTGGCAGCTAAGGGAAATGGTGGACCAAGGCGCAGAAGCAACCTATTCACGAAGCAGCAAACATGAGAAGATATTCAACTTCACTGAAGGAGACTGTTCTAAAAAGGCACCTACAACGAACTACATTTAATTAAGTATGAAAATACAAAAATTATTAACTGTAGATATAATATTCCGACACAGCCAGCAAGGAATGGTCGCATGTAGATAAATAATGACGAGAGAGAGTTCAGTGACGATAACACTTGCTCTAACGTTAGATCTTTAAAGATCTTTAAAGAAGATTCTCTACAGCCCAAAAATAATTGTACATTACTAAGAGAGAACAATTACAACCATAAATAATGCAATTGTCGTTACAGTTTTAAATTGTAATTTACAATGCTGCGTACTTTTTTTTTTTTTTTTTTTTGGTAATCATTGCAAAGTTCGCCAGCATTAACAGCATACATCCCGCAACTACAATTAGCTGACACATACTTAGTAAATGAGGGCGTTTACTGTTTACATACTGCGGGTTGATCACAATGTCTGTCAAAATTTACTGAAGCCAGATGAAGCGGAGATACTAACAGTTTCAACGTGATGCAAGTGAAGTGAGGGTTTTAAGTTTTCATTTAGGATTTTTTACGCTGCCACTTTTATCATGTAGGCCAGTATGGGGTTGGAAACTCACAACCTCAACTACTAGCATTCGAACTAAAAATTGCACAGACATCATATCTTACCCGGGATTCAAACCCGGAGGAATATAGCATTCCTTTTCCTTGAAGGTAAAAAGTGAGGTGCATTATTTATCAATAAGCAACTGTTGCAATGTTCATTTTCCCCCTCTAACTGCTTGAAACAAAGTCCGTGAAAGAAAGTTGCAAGTCTTGCCACATAATCGAAATATGATGAACGCCTACATATTTCTATTATGTTAAGTAAAACATGTCAGACTTTCATTATAGTTGAAAGAAAGTTCTAGCAGAATTGGCGATACCAGGACTTTGAGTTGAGTTTATATATAATATATATAAATATATTATATAGTGTATATAATAATGCTTAAAGTTTGCCTCTACTTCATTATGCAAAGTGTATGCATGTGATAATAAATTCAGAGTTCATAAGTGAGATTGTCTGTAACACCAAATATTTGTCTTGAAAAGTTTAATTGCTCCAGTTTCCATCAAGCATTTTTTATATTGGACCATTTCCAATTTTTTTCGTATTTGATGAGTTTAACCAATCCGAATCATGACCATAAAAACGGCGATTTCCGACCTTGCGAAACTTTAAAATGACGATGAAAAATTAGAAAACATTTTTATGTGTGTAATTAATATATATATATATAAACTGATAGCGCATTATTGCTGTTTGAAGTGCACACAAAACAATAACAGAAAAAAATTTTAATTTCACCGCGTAGTAAATACACGTGACAAAATTAAAATTTATTTTACAAGTTAAAATATATAAAAAAATTTGTAACATACATTTTTGTAACGGCTGCACCTTAACGCCGGCGCTTTGAAAATATGATTAAATAATGTGAGATTATGTCCACCAAATCAAAAAACTTAAGGTTGTGACTGATTTTCAAACACTTTCGAGATTAATTTACTAACATTTTTTACGGAAAACTTTGGTGGTCTTAGTTCGCCTTTAGATGTTATTGACAAAGAAATGAATTTGAAGGCGAATATTTGACAGCGTGACAGGGACTTGGTACTACGTGGTTTTTCTTACTGTAAAGTAGTACTTCAGTAGGATAATGAAGTTTACAGCTGGCACTTTGGAAGTGCCAAGAGTTGTTTATGAGAAAAGAAAGCTTTCACTGCTTGCCCTGGCTACTAGATAGGCACCTGTACGAGGACAAACGACTCGCGAAATTGGAAATGTGGCACAGAAGTAAGGGCGCTATTTATTACCGTGCGACNACCTGTACGAGGACAAACGACTCGCGAAATTGGAAATGTGGCACAGAAGTAAGGGCGCTATTTATTACCGTGCGACATGCTGCACAAAGAAAAGTGTTCAATAACCTCGCGTAGTGTCGGAGGGAGAGAAGTGTGGAGCTGCGAGAACGTCGTGAGTGGAATGTGGAGCCAAACGTACACGATGAAACTCTTCACTAGAAATGTTAACTTAGCATAATTAATTCATCAGGATCAATCTTCTCAAACCCATAAGTGTTATAGTAATTCGCGCATTTATGTTAATCTGTCGAATACATTTCTGGTATTCAACAAAGAAATATTGTTTAAATACGGACTCTGATTTGGAATTAAAAATAAGATATTTTTCATATGATTACAGTATCTATTTTTTTNATATTGTTTAAATACGGACTCTGATTTGGAATTAAAAATAAGATATTTTTCATATGATTACAGTATCTATTTTTTTAATTTATGCATGGAGTTGAGCATAAATGTATTGCTCGTGTTTACCTGGCGTAGTTAAGAATTTAACGTAAATCCTACTGTGTGCTTTGTATTTGTCAACAGAGTTTTAAAATATTATATTAATTTATGTTACCGAAAAACTGTTCTTCATTCAATTCAATTTTTCAATAGTACAAATGCCTGAAACCAATTCATTTTTGGGGAATTTTAGCTGTGAAATACATAACACATTATGAATATTGTATAGATTAGCTGGTTCACTAATGAATAACGTTAAGAAACGTAGTTCGGTACTAATGTAATCATATCACGTATCATTTAACCTNGTACTAATGTAATCATATCACGTATCATTTAACCTGTGTAAAATCCACTAACACAATAATTCGACTATCAACAAGAGTATTCAATACAGATATGTTCAAATTCATAGAAAACTTTAATTTATCGTTTGGGCCGCAGTTAAACTGGTTTCTTGGGACACTTAAAAATGCAAAATTCTACTTTCTAACAACTGTAATGTTTTTATATCGACCTCTGAGCAGTTATTGGTAAATGTTTTTCAATAGTTAGTTTCAAAAGTAACACTCAGCGGACCAGATACAGCAGAGGAATCTAACGCAAGGTTTGCCATTATAACGACACCGCACATTGGTAGACTCAAGGCTCAAGGATTAGAATCCCGAGGCTGGGCGGCTGCAAGCCAGTTTAGCGCCTTGCGTGTAGAGGCGACGAGGCATTGTGTGCGTGTGCAAACATCGACCCTAAAGATTTCCCTCGCTTCAGTGTGTCAAGCGTTCAAGAAAGTGGAGCCTCATTTCTGAGACCCTGGCTGAACGTACAATCGTGGACCAGTGTGTTTTACGTCATTCGACAGGTTTGTATACATATTTTGTAGGTGACTTCGCAACTCGACACAATACAGGGTGTCGGGCTGGCTTTGGACGTAGTGAGTCCTCACGAGCCACACTTGTATGCAGGGAATGATTATTATACATTGTGTAGGATTCACTGAACTCTACTAAGAACCCTGCATTATTTCATGTAATCGTCTTTCACACATGATTCCTACTTACGCAAAAACTTACACTGCAATATGTATACAAACTGTTAGTGTGAATGTCAGAAACATGAATGTCTACCAACACAGTTTTTCGATATGATATGTGTAAAAAAGATAGAAGCCATTTCTAGTATAAACGATTAAATAATTATACTTTTACTAGGACTTTAGGATAAGGAACAACTTATTCTAACTCGTTGGAAGCTCTACACTGTAGATGCATTAGTCAGTTTAGGTAAAAATACACGCAGTTTTAAGCAAGGATTTTTTCGGAGATAGATTCAAAGTGGTTTATAAAGTGTGGACCAGAATTGCATGGGTAGTGACAGTTGTAGTGAGGTGAGCATGGAGCAGTGACGGAAGGCAAGGGTAGGGGAAACGGGAGATCCCCGAGAAAACCCGCCAAACAGTGGTATCGTCAGGCACNAGAAAACCCGCCGAACAGTGGTATCGTCAGGCAGGACACCCACGTGCGAAGATCCGGGAATCGAACCCGGTTCACCTAGGTGGGAAGCGATTGCTTTAAGCACAGCACACAGCGACCCGAAATCCGTTTCAGAATATTGACACGTCGGATATACACAAACCTCAGAGCTCAGTTTCACCCCTTTTGCATAGATTCTTCATTTTCGGGTCATAATTTTGGACTCATAGTCATTACTGAATAGGTAAAATTATTAAAAAAGTTTACATTTTACGATTTTTTAAAATGTTTGTGCTGAATTTTAATTGTGTGTTATCTGCTGGATGTAAAAAATCGAGAACATATTTTTATTTCATCAATGAAGTCTTGCCTTCTAGGCAAGTAGCAAATAACACAAAGAGGAATAAGGTACAAGTAGCAAATTGTAAATTTTCTATAATCACTCATGTTCAATAATACCTCTGAAACAGAGATTATGACACGAAAACGAATAACTTCTGCAAGAGGAGCGAATCAGAGACATAAATACAAGGGTCGGCTTCCGGAAGTTTATCAAGCACTGATCCCAGCTCTGATATATGTAGAAGGCGAAGGCATTTTGAGTAAAATATTCTACGAGATTCAATTTATTTGTGAGCAGTTTATCGCCGAACTTTTCTTCAAACGGGTACACTGTAAGATGAGAGTAAACTCGATTATCACGAAATTCCTCACGGCCAATTAAACCTTCTCCCCTTAGAGCTTGGCATGCTTCCATCTTGGCGACGGGAAATTGTAAGAGGTCGGCCCGGTGAGAAACTGGGTCACGAAAATATCAAGCGAGCGACTATGACGGCGCCTGGGTCCCTTCAAGCATATATATACACTGAAGAGCCAAAAAAAACTGGTATAGGCGTGTGTATGCAAATAACAGAGGTATGGAACCAATCAGAGTAATGCGATGCGGTCGGCAGCTAGATCGGTTACTGCTGCTACAATGGCAGATTGTCAAGATTTAAGTGAGTTTGAATGTGGGTGTTATAGTCGGCGCACGAGAGATGGGACATAGCATCTACGAGGTAGCGATAACATTTGGATGTTCGCGTACGACCATTTCACGAGTGTACCGTGAATATCGCGAATCGGATAAAACATCAAATCTTCGACACCGCTGCGGCCCGAAAAATATTGTGAAAGAACGGGACAAACGACGGCTGACGAGAATCATTAAACGTGACAGACGTGCAACCCTTTCTCAAATTGGCGCAGATTGGATTTGTGGACTGCCCTGCAGGATTCATGGTGTGAATTGCCTCCTGCATACCTTCAGACATAAGTCGAGTCCATGCCACGTCGTCTTGCGGCACTTCTGCGTGCTCGGGGGGCCGTACACGATATTAGGCAGGTGTACCAGTTTTTTTTTTTTTTTTTTTGGCTCTTCAGTGTATTTATGCACATGAACGTAGTCTTAGGTGCAACAAAGAACGAACTTTTTGTCTGCAACTCCGGTAAAGGTAATTCACGGTGAAGTGGGCACTTTTGGAAAACATGCTTCGGATCTACTTTTCTCCTATTTTGTATCTTTCCGCTGTATGTGGAATTTAGCCTGTGTTCGAAATGGCCATTTAGTGTAAAGTATGTCCACGATGACGNATTTAGCCTGTGTTCGAAATGGCCATTTAGTGTAAAGTATGTTCACGATGACGTGGGCACTTTTGAAATGAACCTTTGGAAAATGCCACTGCCACTACCTGCATATATTATAACGGGCACATGTAGTGACATACGCCCTGTGAGGTTGGTAGCGACGGAGGGTAAGTAGCTCCATGGCTTAACGTCGAATTAAGTGTGTTAGGCAAACAATTTTGAATACTGAAATGATTTCTTTTGTTTCCTGTTTCTTAATGCATGTAGATGTAATAACAAACTTTTTTTTTTATTTCAGTGTTTCTAAATAGTTTACAGTTTTACATGACGGAAACATGTCTGGTTATTTCCTTAATNTTTTTTTTTTTATTTCAGTGTTTCTAAATAGTTTACAGTTTTACATGACGGAAACATGTCTGGTTATTTCCTTAATATGTCAGTTATCACAAGCGTTTTATACTTGCGTTAACATAACAATACTTTATTTCTAAATATTAACTGAACTTCTACTTATATTTTGTCTATAATTTATAGTATTTATTTTATAATTAACACGAATAAAACTGAGAGAAGATAGGTTTGTTGCTAATGCATAGTAAGAAATAGTTCTTACGTAATATATTATTAAAGTGAGTGCCCACGAATGCGGTGCGCTCTCCCTTTGGTGTAATTTTCTAAGACTCAGTAAGCTTTCTGCGCATGAAGCGGAGAGATATCCTGGAAGTAGAACTTGAGCCAGGCTTCAGGAAAGTTGGAAGTAACCATGCATGGACTATAACAAGATGAATAAAGTTATAACGCCCATGGTAGTATTAATTGTACATAAGGTGGAAGAATACACAACGTGGCTACAAGTAGATCTTAAGTAGGGCTTTCAAGTGCTCAGTTTATCGTGAACAGCCTATATCTAGTAGTATTTAAGTATTTAGTAGCGCTCAATTCGGACGCCGTCGATAGTCACTTGTTCAGCAATGGTTGCGATTTTTATTTTAGTAAAGTTCGTTACATACTAAAAACTAAATACTAAAATACCAAACACGTTATCATTTTAGTTGACCAATTCGGGTCACGTGACCTTTCGGTAAACTGAAAGTGCCAATTCTAACACGGCCTTACATTATCGTCCGCTTAATGACTTTATTCGTGCGGCAGTCAAGTTTAAACGTAAAATTGTTAGCTGCGTAAGCGTGTTATTATATTCGACTTCGTGCTCTCATCTAGAAAAACAACCATTTGAGTTGCCAATTAATTTAAACATTGCACATGTCAGGAATTGGAACTATTTTTTCTTAATTCGGTGCCAACTTAACTGGAGGCCTGTCAACCAGTGTGTGTGTAGCATATTATGGAGTCAATAAACAGTGATTTTTATTTCCAAAGGTTGATTTAAAAAGTGCCAAAATGATAGTGAACTATGTACAACCCCACGGCCCATAATTGAAGAACTGTTAAGGATATGCAAAGTTTAAAAAAATTATTTATAAANGAACTATGTACAACCCCACGGCCCATAATTGAAGAACTGTTAAGGATATGCAAAGTTTAAAAAAATTATTTATAAAGTTTTCGAATGGATGTAAAGTGGCTACAACAAACAAGCAGTTTAAAAAAATTCAAAGTTGAAAATTTTGTTCCAAAAGCCCATAACTGACAGTGTGCACAATTTTAAGAACTGTCTGTAAAAACAAAAGCAGTTGAGGTAAGATAAAATTTCAAATGTTCATTAAAAGTGCCCAACTGATAGTGGACCAGGCAAAACAAGTGTGGTATTAAAGATATAATAATTTATGGTAAGGTAATTTTTTTTCAATTTGTCATAAAAGTGCTTAGAAAACAACTAACAATCTACAACAACCATGCTCGTAAATAGTATAGCAGTCACACTCTAAGCTCGAATAAGTGATATCAATCAGTGACATAACATTCGCTGAAANTTCATTAAAAGTGCCCAACTGATAGTGGACCAGGCAAAACAAGTGTGGTATTAAAGATATAATAATTTATGGTAAGATAATTTTTTTTCAATTTGTCATAAAACTGCTTAGAAAACAGCTAACAATCTACAACAACCGCGCTCGTAAATAGTATAGCAGTCACACTCTAAGCTCGAATAAGTGATATCAATCAGTGACATAACATTCGCTGAAAGNGCTCGTAAATAGTATAGCAGTCACACTCTAAGCTCGAATAAGTGATATCAATCAGTGACATAACATTCGCTGAAAGTCAGTTGATAAGCTACTGCCGACTGGAAAATAAAGCAAATGAACTGGGAACAAGTGACTTATGGCAATGTAATTCTCGATATTCAGTGGGAATCACAAATGAATCACTGAATTTCATCCATCATATCAATTAGTCATCAGGCACTGATTTTCAGCTTCTCAATTGTCACTATTTTCACTGATCTGGCTCGATTCTCACTGTTTCAGGTTTAGAGTGCAGATACGTCTAAGAACTATATTTCTGTTCTACGTCACACAAGCACCAGGCCAATTAGGCAACTACTTATGGGGACAGCTATCATAGGCAAGGGGGCAGCGGGGATTGATACTATGCTCTTGCTCCTACTGGAATAACAGCAACACACCTGTCGCAACATCACCTGTGAAGAAGGCCACACGCCGTGTATAGCACTGAGCTGTTAGCCTGCTCGCCTCCCACCAAGGCGAACTAGGTTCAATCCCCTGCCGGGTCACTCCCGCATTTTCGCGTGTGGGAATCATGCCGGACGATGCCGCTGGTCGGCGGGTTTTTCTCGGGGATCTCCCGTTTCCCCCGCCCTTTAATTACGGCGCTGCTCCATCGACTCTCAAGACATTGCTGTTAAGAGCCACCCAAATCTCTTCGCTCACTCACATCGTGGGCGTGGGATCTAGATACGCCCAACCACCACGGGTAGTCTCCATTCTCGGATGTCTTCCAAATGTTCTGAATCCCTACTGAAGTTCTCCGTCCACGATGTTTCTACGACGCATTGAAAGATTCACCGAGTTTATAAAATNGTTCTGAATCCCTACTGAAGTTCTCCGTCCACGATGTTTCTACGACGCATTGAAAGATTCACCGAGTTTATAAAATCACACCAGAGGGACATCGCACCACATTCGTGCGCACCCGGTGCAATAAGAACTACTTCTTACTAGGCATCTTGTTGCCTCGATAATAGAGTAACAAAGCTGGCATAGGTAATGTTTACAACTACTTTAATTTATAGATAAAATGAATTTCAATATGACCAAATATAAGGTACTTTTATATTCTAACACAAGCATAAAACACTAGTGATACATAGCATNGTTCTGAATCCCTACTGAAGTTCTCCGTCCACGATGTTTCTACGACGCATTGAAAGATTCACCGAGTTTATAAAATTACACCAAAGAGACATCGCACCGCATTCGTGCGCACCCGGTGCAATAATATTCTGCATAAGAACTACTTCTTACTAGGCATGAACAACGGAGCTATTATCTCATTGTTTCGACCGTATCCATTACAAATGAACTACTTTAATTTATAGATAAAATATATAAATTGAATTTCAATATGACCAAATATAAGGTACTTTTATATTCTAACACAAGCATAAAACACTAGTGATACATAGCATAATTCTAAAACAACCAAATGCCTCATACGTAGGGTAATTTAGCGAATGTTTAATTCAACCAGTGAGAACAAACCGCAAACGACATTTGGCTAGCACGAACTCAGTCAGTGACAGAAAATCGTTGTACAGGTTTTTTTTTTTAATCTATTGGTCATCCACCCTTTGATCCCCAATAAGTGTTCGCTTAAGGGATATGGGTTTTGTCATTTCATATAATTCCCTTTACCTAATAATAAGAATTGCTTAACATAGTAACAAAATATAAGAACTGCTTAATCTTGTAACAAAAGCAAAATAATTATATAATGGGGTTTCTAGATACGACGTATGATGGCAAATGTTAACACATTACAAAACCGTTCAGACATAAACATTAACATTTTGGACATAACACAAGAAACATAGAATAACATAGGTAAACACTAATATGTTATAATTTAATAAGGAAGTTACTATTTGCTGGATTCGAGATTTATAACTTGTGCATTTCAGCTGTGGAGTATATATCTTTACCAGTCAAGACATTTCTTAGTTCCTATTTTAAGTGTTTGATATTTTATATGAGTGTCATGTACTTAAGTATAGTGTATTCGCTGTTTCTTCATACTTTTTGAATCAGACCTTTGAAAAATCACACCATGCGTGACGTACTTGATTGTTTCATAAATTTGTAATGTAGCAGAAGATCTTTGTACTTCTGTTAACTTAAAAGTCTCTTATTGTTCAATAAATCGAACTTATAAATATATTATTTTTAGAAATGATTGTTTTTAATTGAAATTAACGCGAATAAAAACAGGGGGCATGGACGTGTCGGTAACACAAAGTAATAAATAGTTCTTGTACAGTATATTATGAAAATGAGTACGTACGAATGCGGGGTACTGTCTCTTTGGTGTAATTTCAAGACTCGGTTAAGCTTTGCTCGCACAAGGCGGAGGAATATCCTGGAAGTAGAACTATGACAGGACTTCAGGATAGTTGGAAGTAACCGCGAATGTACTATAATCTATAGTAGAAGGTTAATCCCATATGCAGAATGTATGTGAAGTTTACAGCTGTATCGTGCTATTAATGCCTTAATCGCTGGTTGTTTCTAGTTTTGTAAGATGCAGTTTGTTCTAATGTTCTTTTCCGGGACATGTCCACCTCTCCGCACCTCCTCCCCTCCTGTACCTGATCCGCCAAGGTATCACAGGAGACAACTTTCAGAGCCTAATTTCTTATGGACAGTCCGGTATTTCTACCTTGAGCCTCTAGGAAAACATGGTCCCCCACCCGACCGCCACAACGGCCAGACTTCGTAAGTCTGGTCGACTTCCATTCTGAGTGAAAAACGGCCAACCTTACAGTGATATCAGTCTCAATTGTTACCATGTCCCGTCAGTCTCGAGTGATTCAGTCAAGTTGTAGGTTAGTTAGGCAGGTGGTAGGTTAGTTAGGCAGGTGGTAGGTTAATTAGGCAGGTGGTAGGTTGGTTAGGCAGGTGGTAGGTCAGTTAGGCAGGTGGAGGTTAGTTAGGCAGGTGGTAGGTTGGTTAGGCAGGTGGTAGGTTAGTTAGGCAGGTGGCAGGTTAGTTAGGCAGGTGGTATGTTAGTTAGGCAGGTGGCAGGTTAGTTAGGCAGGTGGTATGTTAGTTAGGCAGGTGGTAGGTTGGTTAGGCAGTTGGTAGGTTAGTTAGGCATGTGGCAGGTAGAGAGCGGGCGAGTCGTACCTGCGCTTCTCGATGCTGTAGTGCGGACGCCGCATGACCAGAAGGCGAGGCAGGATGTGTATGAAGACTCTCCTCACCCACGGCGCCATCACGTGCGTCTGCGGCGACCGGAAGTGCACGTTCAGCACCACCACCGTCACGCAGATGCTGCAACACACACGCGCACAAACACGCATCACCTGGGGCCGCAGTGGCTTGGCGGCCGGAGGGCATGTTATCTGTAATCCGTTTAGCTTGATCCTAAATACTCTCCCTTCTGTACCTGATCCCTAGGGTATAACAGGAGAAACCTTCCAGAGCTTACATTTGTACTTAAGAGCACACCTCAGATCAGGATTTATCCAGGCATTTAGTGTCACTTCAGGCTTCACGTCAGGTAACAGGACGTGGAGGTGCGCTCTGCCAGGCTTTTCATCAGTACATATAATTCGGAGTCAGATCAGTAACTCCTTAATTGAGAGCAGTTGAATGCTCTCAATAGAAAGAGAAATCGCTCTTTCCAATCGCAGTGGGTGGAGGTTCTCCACCCGAGGGCGGTTC
Source organism: Clitarchus hookeri (assembly GCA_002778355.1). Classification (NCBI taxonomy): domain Eukaryota; kingdom Metazoa; phylum Arthropoda; class Insecta; order Phasmatodea; family Phasmatidae; genus Clitarchus; species Clitarchus hookeri. Next base: position 181,748 of record NQII01003358.1, on the reverse strand, counting down.
CACCTCACCTGTCAACAGCAGCGTAAGGAGTTGAATCCTTACGCGCCACCTTGATAGGGCCGAGTGCTATCCTCACTCTACAAAACCCGCTTTGTAAACGAGTCCTCTTACTAGGCGGACTAGACCGTCGACCTTTCTTTGATATGCATCAACCCTTCGAATCTCGATCTGGGGCAGGTCAGTACGCTTGCGTTCCATGGCAGCTGCTACCGACTTTTTCCGGCACGCCAAACTCAGCCCTCCAGGCAAACACACACCTCCAGATCTCCTTCTAAGCAGAAGGTTCAACCAATGCCACCCAGAGCCCGACCCGCGATCAGCACGGCCTAAGCCGGGGCTTTCACACTGATCCCCTGGGTACCCACAATTTTCAGACATGCACGCTTGATTTTTCACCCAGGGAAGCCCAGCCCTTCCAGGACGCCAGATAGCCCCTTCATTAGAGCTCAGCCACCCCGAGATCAGCCCGATTTGCCAAATCAAGCCTCAGCGGGGGGATGTGCAATTCGGTTCACGGGTCTTCACCGCAAGGCGAAAAATATATGCAGCCTCTGGAGACTGCACATAACCTCGCCGTGACTGATTATATGTGCACAGACAGGCCGTCACCGCCTTCAATCGTCCTCACTCCGTTAGCCATGGGGCGGCCCCCATGTTACCAGCCCATACCGCGAGGAGGTGGAGATGGACTTGAGCAGTGCTAGGCTATATATTCGCATCACTGCCCCATTAATGGAGATGAGTTGGAGGCTTTTCGTGCCGGCAGGGAGACGCCCTAGGGATCACTGGTTCCTATGAGCGGCTCCCACCGGAGCTCGACTAGCGAGCTCTTACACTTGCGCCGGTCACCGGCACTAGAGCCTTGTAACCAGGGTTAGGCTCGACTGGAGCAATCATTCCTTCCGTCATGACTACTCCACCAGGTACTCAGTTTCCGGGCTCCTCCCTACACGCTCGGCCATCCCACACGACCGGTTTTCAGGCACCCAGTCCCCTCACCTTACACCCATTACAGGTTGGTTGCCAGACCACAGCCTGTGGGCAGTCGCGTCGAGGTGGCTCGTAACTCCCGCGTCTCGGGGTGAGTACGGAGCAGCGTCGGAATGCAAGGGAGATCCCCGAGAAAACCCGCCGACCAGCGGCATCGTCCCTCACGATTCCCACCTGCAAAAATCCGGGAGCGACCCCGCCGGGAGTCGTACCCGGTTCGCCTAGGTGTGAGGCGAGTAGTCTAACCACTGCACCACCGCGGCCCCCGGTGCTTCTTTGTGATGCGCCTGCTCTCCCAGCCAACAACCTTATGAACAACCAAATTACAGTCGGCGCTAAAATTTGTATATACATGGTGATTCTCAATTATACCGATAAAACCTCGGGAGCTGATTCTTTATGAAAAATATAAAGGAAAACATATGGGACACTTTCACCTAAACCTAATATAACGGGATGTATGAGCCCTTAAATATCCAGGTTTTAAACCTTATTTTTGCAAACTATCAGCAACGAAATAGAATTAAAATACAAATCTACGAACATTGTTTTATGTTATCAGTATCTCCAACGTAAGAGCTAACTTTCATTAATACCTCCGTTCCTAATGCAAATACCAGGGGTGGCCACCCTCGTATTGCATACAACTTTATTACCGTAAGGAATTATGAGCCTTTGATGCTTGTTGATTGAGATGCACGACATAATTAACAAAAATAGCTCTCTTGTTACAACTGCCTAAGCTCCGCCGTTTTCGTTACAAACGCACACAAACTACTGCTGCAGCGATACAATGTCGAGCACACACACACACACACATACATATATATATATATATAAACTAGTGCCGCAGCGATACAATGCCGAGTACGTGAAGATTTATGCGCGTTTTAAACGAAGACGGTGGATCCTAGGCAGTTGTAACAAGAGAGCTATTTTTATTAATTAGGTCGTGCATCTCAATCAACAAGCATCAAAGGTGCATAATTCCTTACGGTAATAAAGTTGTATGCAATACGAGGGTGGCCACCACTGGTATTTCCATTACGAAGGGATGTATTTATGAGGGTTAGCTCTTACGTTGGAAATCCCGATAACGTAAAAAAATGCTCGGAGAGTTGCAATATGATTTTACTTCGTTACCGATACTCTGCATAAATACTGTTTAAAATCTCGATTTTTAAGTGCTTATAATTCCCTTTGGTATTTGGTTTAGGTGTAAAGTATCCCAGATGTTTTCCATTTAATTTTTCACAACGAATCACCTCCAGGAGTTTGTCGGTCTAATTTAGAAGCATCGTGTGTGTGTGTATATATATATATATATATATATATATATATATATATATATGTATATATATTTGCAGTATCGTATGTCTGAGGTAATTTTTCACTTCAGCACTTGCCCTCATTGCAAGTATCATTCAAAGATATCGCACGTTCTCATTGCCGTAGTTCTAAACAAACCTCGNCGCAAGCCCGGCCAGCAAACATCACTTTATTGGGCAGTCGGTGGCAGACGTTTGACTGTGATGCATGTGAAATATCTGGCGTGTGTATGTCTCCTTGTTATCGCTCACGTGAATGTTGGCAAGCACAACAATCTGAAATAAGTACAAGATATTTTGAGTATGTATGCATGTCGGTATGTTCGCGTTCTTATAGGAAACGGTTCAGTATGTGCGAATATCATGAAGTACGTTATTAGTTCTTTGTTTTTTAACCTGTTCGTATTTTTTTTGTGGCATAACACAACTTATAATTAATTCTAGGATTTAACAAATTACGTAATAAGCCTGCAATTTTATTATTTCACTGTGCATTGAATTATGGACATGCTACGAAAATATAGGCTTTTCATGGTAAAGTAGGCACTTTTTGAAGCCCTATCATTTGGAATAATAGTCGATAAATATATTTTATTGTAGCCTTAGACGTTAAATTTCGAGTCCGATGAAATAATTACGGCGTGCTTATTACTTGCATGGCAATATTAAAAAAAACGTTTAATGTTAAAAAAAATGGCTGACAGGATAAAAGTAGTTAGGGCCTCAAAAGTACTCACTTTACCGTAAACGGCCTATGATCGTATTGACATTTGAAACATAGTCAAGTTCCTATCAGAGTTGATCACACCACTCTCTTCATTTACGGCAGCAAATAGCGTAAACAACGTATCTACGCAGTAGAGTTTTTCAGCCATTTACCACATCGTTGCCATATATAAGTTTATTATTTTTATTTTTCGTTTAAGTGCACTTTTCCTTATGTAGTCAATGTATGTAGCTACTGTATCGTCTATCTGCAAACGTATAACTGCTCTGAAGTAAATGAACTGATCGTTAACAAACCCATTACGAAGGTTGAAAAACGACGGCAAGGCGAACGGAGCCATTTATTCAAACACTTCCTCAATTGTAGCTGTGAATACGGTCGTTTACTGTGTAACTGTTTCCTTCTGGACTTTGCGCTATGCGCCTTATCACTGACAGGCTCCATAATATTTTTACACCATTTGGGAGACTATCTTTTATAGTGGCGAAACACCACGTGTATCGTTCGTACGAAAATCGTTGGACCGAATTTGTAACCTCTTTTGTACAGTTGTCAAAGTTTATTTTCCGACCATAAAAGACTTTACGCCCTCTGTTACACTCCAAGCAGTTTTATGGCCGCGTCCGTACTGAAAATAAATTGTGCGTAACTGAATAAAACGACGATTTTCAGTTTATATCCCCGTCTGATATACGAGAGTTCGTTTTTCAGTTCACAAACAAATGATTCTCCGTGTTTGAAACACTTTTCTAGACACCAGGAGGGCTGATTCAGAAAACTTGTTGTTCGTGTTGCTGTCAGAGTTGCTTTTGCTACTTTGATACAGTAATGATTTTTACTTAAAACTTTAGAGCACACCATACACACATTGCGTTGTTAAGTATGATGGCGACCGATTATCCATAGATGTTATTTAGGCGCGGGGCTCCGTATCTAGATGAGAATGCCGACCAACCAAATGCTTTTGTCAACCCTGTGAGAAAAAGATACTTAATTACTATGCAGAATTTTCGTCTTGATAAAGGCAAATAGAGCTACATTGCTCTAACTATTATTATTATAAAATAAACATAAACGCATTTTCTGCGCCCTTCTGCTACAAAAGTGTTCTCTACGCTGTTCATAAAGTCTATTTGCGGTTTCTTCACACTTTTTGAAAAATCACCCCACGTAAGAAGTATTTAGTTATTTCCTGAATATACCATGTATCAAAAGCATTTTATACCTTTGTTAACTTAAAATTGTCTTACTTTTTTTTTAATTCAAGTTTTAGCTGTATTTAATCTATAAATTATAATATATAATTTATAAAAAATAAGAATAAAAACAGTGAGATGACATGTGTGTTCGTAGTGCCTAGTGTAAAATAGTTCTTACTCATAATATTATTACACCTGAGTGCACAAAAATATGGTGCCTTGTCTTATGGTGTAATTTTCTAGACTCAGCTGAGCTTAGTTTTGCACGAGGTGGAGGAATATTCTGGAAGTGGAACTTTAGCAGGGCTTCAGAAAAGTGTGAAGTAATCGCAAATGGATTATACTTAAATTATCACTCAAAATATACACCCAAGAGAGTAATATAAATGTTGGTTCAGCATACATACAGATATTCAGAAGTGATTTTAGTAGCCTAAACTCCCATACCAGAATGTTCAGTAGTTTTCTAGTTAAAAGGATGTCTAAAGCTCTACACGCCCCCTCGTCCTATGGGAATACCGAATCATTAACAGCGCCACCTACAAAACCTGCAACTTCGGAGATTAACTGGGACATCGATGATAAAGAAATCCCTTCTCAGCGCATCAATTTAAAAGATAACAAATAAAAAAAAAGGTTTTCCTTGTAACATTTTTAAGTTATACAAGCACGTAAATAAATCTTGTCAATTTTTTATGTTTAATATTTTTTGTTTAACATTAAAAATTTAAATTTTTCAGAAAAATGTATGACTAATTTGTTTTTTAACTTTCTTAACGTGGCAGTATTCTCTGAGGAAGTTTGTTGGGCATGTTTGTGTTTGAAGCAGCTGTCTTTAAAACTGATGCATTGAGTAGAGACGACCAACAAGCAAGTCTGATTTCCGGCCGTGCAAAACTCTCTGATCTCAAGTAATGCTCTAACAAGTTATATGGAGCATCAAGTACAATATCAAAAAGGAAAAGCAATGCATATCACATGGTACTATAGTTATTAATTATCCGTTTTCCTGAAACATGTACTAAGTACCACATAACGTAGAAATACAGCGTGGTCATATTTTATTTCCGGATTCATAAAACCCTGTTTTAGTTTTCACAGTCAAAATAATTGAAATTTGAATACAATTTGAATAGCCCTGAATGAGTCATTTTTGTAGACGAATTCTGAAGGAAATATACTTTATATTTCATATTCAAAGTTTTACTTATAATGCAGTAAAACAATAAAAGCAGTAAGCGTTTTTGTCCTGTGTCAGTTCATTGCAGTTGGCTGGCGCGATCACACCTATGCAGTCCAGATGTTCGTGTTTGAGGACGACTTTCGTAGGCAATTGTGTTGACGTTTCATCTTACATCCTCGAGTTTCTGGAATAAAAAAACTGTATAAGCCAAGTCGTGTGTGATTGTGTGTTCCGGTAATTGTACTGTGTATTCCGCCACCAAGTAAAAGGACACGAATTAAAGATGTGGATATAAGAATAACCGTAATTTATGTGTATTGCTTTTGTATGTATTTCATATATGCTTCTTTCTAAATTTACAGTAGAAAGCATGTTTATTAAAAAAAATTAGATTTAAGTTTTATTTTTATGTGAAGTGGTTAAGTGTAAGAGAAGGTGATAATACCTTATCTTTGCCACACAAAAAAATATTTTTTATTTATTTATTATTTATTTATTGAATTTATAATCACCCGAATGGATACAGATAACAGACTAACCAATTTCACAGGGCAAAAATTTAAAAATTAACATTTTTATTAAATATTTCTTTGCAATATTTGGTGTCAGTATGTTTTGCGGCTAGGAGAGACGACCGTGCACTCAGATGGCCTCGACTGAAGTTACGGGCCTGGTAACTTTATTCATGCATCGGTCAAGAGAAACTGTGTAATTATTGGAGAAGCAAATATTTCACAATTTTTTAAATTATTATAATTACATGCGTAAAAAAATTAAAAACAAAATTAATCATTTAAGTTTTCACAAACGTTTACCTAATACTTTCGTTTTAACTTTGAAACGTGGAACTGCTTTCGCTCCGTCGTTGCCAACTTAACTGGTCGCACGCCAGTTGGTGTGCCTGTTGGGGACAGTGACATTTCGTAAGGCTGATTTAATAAGTGCTCGCACAGATGTAAGTCTAATATTGTGGCAGAAATATGTACGTTACAAGTATAGTAATTGTATGTATTCTGTAGGCCGTCAGTAATATACTGTTACGCTTTTAATATGATTGTTATATTAAGTACTTTTGTAACAACGTTTTCTCCTTACCGAACTGCCAAAATTAAGGTGGTGTTCATGTCGCGGCAAAACGAATATTGTGTCCCAGCCAATGAGCTGAAGGCTATATGATCGACTACAGTCATGTGAACCAATTGCGACCTAGGCCAGTAAGACGGCTTGCGAATAATTTTCCCATAAGTAAAATCATTGGTCATTGAACTTCGCAGTGTGCAGTGCAGATATAAAATTACCTTCATATGCGTAATGGGGTACATAATTGTGTATACTGGGTCTGAATGAGTTAACTCCTGTGTTAACAATTTTCTTGCTTTTCCTTTGCCTTAAGAAAATATTCCTGTGTAAATTAGATTATGTACAATTATTTGGTCACAAAATGAAACATTAGCTATGAAGAAAAAAATTAATTCAGATGGTGATAAAATCCGCACCTTGTGTGCATGACGATCGCTATCGTCCTACCAACTGCTCTATTTGACATGTCAGTCTTCGTTTTATGTCGTGTGTATTACACAGTATATAACGACAAACTCCAGTAGTCTGTCGTTATGTTAAACGTTTGGTTGCGGTAACATCACTTAGAAACTTCTTTAACATTAACACTACAACAGAATATTTCCATTAATGTGAAACAAGAATTTGCAAATGGGTAACATTATTTTATTAACTTTATCACAATATCATTAATTTTACTGCAACGTAAATGTGCTAAGCAAGTGCTCAATAGTAATTTTTTCGTTGCAACATCAACTGTGAACTGTGTGTCAGTTACACTGATTTGCATTGCAAAGTGTGCAGTAATAAGTTGAACCGGCTGAGGGATTGTAGGTGGGGCGGGGTGGGAGAGTCTACCTGAAGGTGTCGAGGATCATGGTGAAGAGCACGAACTTGCCCAGCAGCGGCACGACCAGCGACGTCGGCGGTATGATCTCCGCCAGCAGCAGGAAGAACACGGTCAGCGACAGCAGGATCGATATGGACAAGCTCACCTGCAACAGGCGCAGACAGACAACTGCCATCAGCACGGCTGCCGGTACTCTCCACGCCGGTCCTCCCAGCATCACTACTCTCCACGCCGGTCCTCCCAGCATCGCTACTCTCCACGCCGGTCCTCCCAGCATCACTACTCTCCACGCCGGCCCTCCCAGCATCGCTACTCACCACTCCGGTTCTCCCAGCATCACTACTCTCCACTCCGCTCCTCCTAACATCACTACTATCCACGCCGGTCCTCACGGCATCACTACTCTCCACTCAGGTACTCCTAACATCACTACTCTCCACGTCGGTCCTCCTAGCATCGCTACTCTGCACTCCGGTCCTCCTAATATCCCTACTCTCCACGTCGGTCCTCCCAGCATCGCTACTCTCCACTCCGGTCCTCCTAACATCACTACTATCCACGCCGGTCCTCCCGGCATCACTACTCTCCACTCCGGTCCTCCTAACATCACTACTCTCCACGTCGGTCCTCCCAGCATCACTACTCTCCACTCCGGTCCTCCTAACATCACTACTCTCCACGTCGGTCCTCCCAGCATCGCTACTCTCCACTCCGGTCCTCCTAACATCACTACTCTCCACGTCGGTCCTCCCAGCATCGCTACTCTCCACTCCGGTCCTCCTAACATCACTACTCTCCACGTCGGTCCTCCCAGCATCGCTACTCTCCACTCCGGTCCTCCTAACATCACTACTCTCCACGTCGGTCCTCCCAGCATCGCTACTCTCCACTCCGGTCCTCCTAACATCACTACTCTCCACGTCGGTCCTCCCAGCATCGCTACTCTCCACTCCGGTCCTCCTAACATCACTACTATCCACGCAGGTCCTCACGGCATCACTACTCTCCACTCCGGTTCTCCCAGCATCACTACTCTCCACTCCGCTCCTCCTAACATCACTACTATCCACGCCGGTCCTCACGGCATCACTACTCTCCACTCCGGTCCTCCTAACATCACTACTCTCCACGTCGGTCCTCCCAGCATCACTACTCTCCACTCCGGTCCTCCTAACATCACTACTCTCCACGTCGGTCCTCCCAGCATCGCTACTCTCCACTCCGGTCCTCCTAACATCACTACTCTCCACGTCGGTCCTCCCAGCATCGCTACTCTCCACTCCGGTCCTCCTAACATCACTACTATCCACGCCGGTCCTCACGGCATCACTACTCTCCACTCCGGTCCTCCTAACATCACTACTCTCCACGTCGGTCCTCCCAGCATCACTACTCTCCACTCCGGTCCTCCTAACATCACTACTATCCACGTCGGTCCTCCCAGCATCGCTACTCTCCACTCCGGTCCTCCTAACATCACTACTATCCACGTCGGTCCTCCCAGCATCGCTACTCTCCACTCCGGTCCTCCTAACATCACTACTATCCACGTCGGTCCTCCCAGCATCGCTACTCTCCACTCCGGTCCTCCTAACATCACTACTATCCACGTCGGTCCTCCCAGCATCGCTACTCTCCACTCCGGTCCTCCTAACATCACTACTATCCACGCCGGTCCTCACGGCATCACTACTCTCCACTCCGGTCCTCCTAACATCACTACTCTCCACGTCGGTCCTCCCAGCATCGCTACTCTCCACTCCGGTCCTCCTAACATCACTACTCTCCATGTTGGTCCTCCCAGCATCGCTACTCTCCACTCCGGTCCTCCTAACATCATTACTCACCACGTCGGTCCTCCCAGCATCGCTACTCTCCACTCCGGTCCTCCTAACATCACTACTATCCATGCCGGTCCTCACGGCATCACTACTCTCAACTCCGGTCCTCCTAACATCACTACTCTCCACGTCGGTCCTCCAAGCATTACTACTCTCCTGGGGTCCACGCACTACGTGCCTCTTTCGCGACGTTCACCCACAGTCCGTCATTCTCTCCGTTCGTGAATACCTGTAACGCACTTCCAACTTTTCTGAAACCCCTTTAATGTTCTACTTCCAGGACATTTCTTCGCCTCGTGCAAGAAAAAGGCTTAATCGCGTCTAGAAAATAACATTGAAGGGACAACGCACCGCATTCATGCGCACTCAGTGTAATAACATTTCGCGTTATAACAATTACTTACTAAGCATTACCAACATACCTATTTTTCAACAACTGTTTTTACTCATATTACAAATAAATAAAATTTTATATATAAATAATAAGTAATAATCCAATTTAACCCAAATATAAGGTACTTTTATGTTAGCACAAGAATAAAACATATGTGTTATGTGACATATTTAGGAAATAACGACACACGCCATGCATTGGATGATTTTTCAAATGCTTGATTCAAAAAGTGTCAAGATACTTTGGGTAAACTATATGTGTTATTGGATACTGCTGCTTCAGCGTATAAACCAGTTCTATTTCTCACCCGGTGAGCCAGGGGCTATTACCTGAATAAACACAGGTGATTGCGGAACATGTGATGGGGAAGTTCTTGCGGCTCCTAACATCGAGGTCTTGAGAGCCGATGAGGGCAAAACGAGGTGAGCAAGGAGCAGCACCGGAATGCATGGGTGGGAGAAGCAGAAGATCTCTGAGTAAATCCGCCGATCAGTGGCATATTACGGCATGATTACCATGTGCGATATTCCGGGAGTGGCCCCGCCGAGAATCGATCTCGTGTTCATCTTGGTGAGAGGGAGCGCTCTAGCCATAGCGGCCAACTGTGGCCCCAGCTATATGGAAAATGATAAAATATTTCTAGTATGCAGTACATAATGTAATTTTGAAGGCGGGGTAATGTATAGATGGCAAAGTACCTTCTCGCAGCTGATGGAATACAGGTAGAACAAAAACGCCGTGAAGAAGGNATTGATAAAATATTTCTAGCATGCAGTACATAATGTAATTTTGAAGGCGGGGTAATGTATAGATGGCAAAGTACCTTCTCGCAGCTGATGGAATACAGGTAGAACAAAAACGCCGTGAAGAAGGAGATGACCATGAAGAGGATGAGGAAGGGGGGGGGGAGAAGTGCAAATTTCCTTCTCGCCGCTGTTGGGAGCCATATATAAGTATGATACACAGCCATCAAAGCCNGATAAAATATTTCTAGTATGCAGTACATAATGTAATTTTGAAGGCGGGGTAATGTATAGATGGCAAAGTACCTTCTCGCAGCTGATGGAATACAGGTAGAACAAAAACGCCGTGAAGAAGGAGATGACCATGAAGAGGATGAGGAAGGGGGGGAGAAGTGCAAATTTCCTTCTCGCCGCTGTTGGGAGCCATATATAAGTATGATACACAGCCATCAAAGCCATGCTCTTATTTTTTAACGAGGCGCTCTTAGCCATTACGGCCATTCCGCACCCCAGCCACCCAGTCGGCGGGGAAGAGGGATAACGCCCTTTCAACGCAGACATGACCAGCGCTCACCCAAGTTGAACAAATCCGAAGCCCCGATCTGATTCATCAGATCGAACCGAGCATGTCCTACCACAAGGCCTGAGATCCTAGTACTCAGATTACCAAGCGTGTGGTCTAGCCAGAGCACTACCGACACCCCTAACATCTTACCAGGATGTCACCGTAGCAGGTGCCTGCTCACCGCCTGGCTCTTCAACAAGAGGGGGAATCTCTCCGAGCCTCCTCCAGCATGCGGAGTCAACCACTGCCAGCACGAGTCCAACCTCTAGTGATCAGTACACCAGTGAGAACCACTGATGGGGCTAATCCGATTATCCCGTGCCATGGCACTAGTGGGTTTACTCATGCCCGACAGCCAGGGCCGCCATCCACTGGCAGGGAGACGCGGAGTCTCTCTAGAAACGGGTGAGTTTCGTCATCCTAGTCCGGTTTTATACCCTGGTTTTTCGTCACCGAGAGCCGAACTCGTCACGCCGCCCATAAGGCTCGCCCCGCTGACGTCAGACACTTGTCCTTTACCATACATTAGAATTTCTTCACCAGGAAATTCCTGTCTTGGGCCCCAACGGCCTGGATGCCAAGTGGTCCAACACCCCGCCAAGTGGTCGGGCCTAGGTACCAACTATCGGCCCAAGCCATCACGGCTGATACCCCTATCCAGCCACTAGGAAGCTGGTATCCCATAGGGCACGGGCGGCGGAGCCCAATCTGTTTAAACAGGGGTGGCACAAGAAGCCTTGGGTCGCCATGAGTGTTGAGAGGCTATAAGAGACATATCACACACCCTTTCTGGAAGTCGGTGTGGGACCGGACTCGGCTACTAGCATAGTACTGCCACACCACCTCAAGTGTCCGGCCTCCTTCCTCCCACCGGAGTGACCGTATAATCCCCCCCCNACGCCGGTCCTCACGGCATCACTACTCTCCACTCCGGTCCTCCTAACATCACTACTCTCCACGTCAGTCTTCCCAGCATCGCTACTCTCCACTCCGGTTATCCTAACATCACTACTATCCACGCCGGTCCTCACGGCATCACTAATCTGAACTCCGGTCGTCCCAGCATCACTACTCTCCACTCCGGTTCTCCCAGCATCACTACTCTCCACTCCGGTTCTTCCAGTATCACTACTCTCCACTCTGCTCCTCCTAAAATCACTACTCTCCACGTCGGTCCTCCCAGCATCGCTACTCTCCACTCCGCTCCTCCTAACATCACTACTATCCACACCGGTCCTCACGGCATCACTACTCTCCACTCCGGTCCTCCTAACATCACTACTCTCCACGTTGGTCCTCCCAGCATCACTACTCTCCACTCCGGTCCTCCTAACATCACTACTCTCCACGTTGGTCCTCCCAGCATCACTACTCTCCACTCCACTCCTCCTAACTTTACTACTCTCCACGTCGGTCCTCCCAGCATCACTACTCTCCACTCCGCTCCTCCTAACATCACTACTCTCCACGTCGGTCCTCCCAGCATCACTACTCTCCACTCCGGTCCTCCTAACATCACTACT
>NQII01003358.1:50828-164611 GCA_002778355.1 Clitarchus hookeri | reverse complement strand
CTGTTGGAAGGCAGAGAGAACAGAAGCACGGTGAGGAAGGAGTTGTTCATGGATAGGATGAAGAAGAGGATGAGTGTAAAGTGTAAATTACCTTCTCGCCGCTGTTGGAAGGCAGAGAGAACAGAAGCACGGTGAGGAAGGAGTTGTTCATGGATAGGATGAAGAAGAGGATGAGTGTAAAGTGTAAATTACCTTCTCGCCGCTGTTGGAAGGCAGAGAGAACAGAAGCACGGTGAGGAAGGAGTTGTTCATGGATAGGATGAAGAAGAGGATGAGTGTAAAGTGTAAATTACCTTCTCGCCGCTGTTGGAAGGCAGAGAGAACAGAAGCACGGTGAGGAAGGAGTTGTTCATGGATAGGATGAAGAAGAGGATGAGTGTAAAGTGTAAATTACCTTCTCGCCGCTGTTGGAAGGCAGAGAGAACAGAAGCACGGTGAGGAAGGAGTTGTTCATGGATAGGATGAGGAAGAGGATGAGCGTATAGTGTAAATTACCTTCTCGCCGCTGTCGGAAGGCAGGTAGAACACAAGCACGGTGAGGAAGGAGATGCCCATGCAGGGGATGATGAGGTTGACGGTGTAGAAGAGCGTCTTGCGCCGCATGGTGATGTTGAAGGTGATGTCGAGGTAGGGCTCGTCGCAGCACGTGTAGAACTTCTCGTTGCGCACGGCGGGAACCTCCAAGATGTCCCACTCCACGGACGTGTAGAACTCAGACAGGTCGACCCCGATGTCAACCACGTTCGAGTCCTTCACCTCGTCGATATGCCGCAGGTCCACCTGCCGACAGATCAAAACAAATATCTGCTGTACTCTGTTCGCGCCACCTTTGAAAAATCACTCCGCAATAAGCGCTTCGTTATTTCCAAAAATGTCATTCATCAAAATCGTTTTATACTTGTTAACATGAAGCTTTCTTAGTTTGGCAACATTTAATTTCTTGTTATTTCTTTATAAATATTATTTCATTTGTAATTATCATAAATAAAAACATGGAGGATATATGTGTGTTGTTAATACCTAGAAAACCTGAGCACAAATGCGGTGCTTTTAATTTACCGTCGTAACTGATCATCGCTAGCAAAACCTGTTTCCTCGGACATATAAACACATTTCCACCCTAACAGCAACACTAAGGCTTTGCACAGAAAAGAGGTTAAAAGAATTGGTTCTTATTAACGCACAATTAAATTTTGTTAAAACCAAGAAAAAATTAGGAACAACAATGATAACCTTTCTCTAAAAACGACACAGGCCATAATTTCCACAGAAAACTAGTCAGAAACTGTTCATTTCATCTGGGGTCTTCGTGCGATACACTCAGTGATGACCAGGCCACATATCTGTACGAAACCTTTGACTTTCCTGTTTACTAAACCACGATCGTGGATGCTGTATCCACGATCGTAAACACGTTGCATGTGGATGATATTTATGGCCAGTATTGTACACAGCAAGGCATCAGTGCCTGGTGTTCTTTGGGGATGATATGATTCGTAGAATTTTCTACACCTCTTTGACATGATTGGTTAATGCCGACGTCATAGAGCAGGCAGCACGTTGTTCATTGGTTGCAAGGCAAGAGCTGAACACAAGTACAGCGCTTAGCATACAATTACGTGACTGCAAAACTTGAACTCAGAAATAAATGTGTGACCGAATGGGTTAACTTTTAGCATATATTGTTTCCTTGCTAGTTTTGGCTGCTATAAATACGAAAAAACCCAGTAACAGGATGAAAAAGTTATTCTCACTCAGAATGCGTAGCTCAGTAGGCCAATTTCTTTGCCTTTCTTCACCACCCCTCCGAAAAGGGGAAGGAAAATAATTTATTCGCGGAACAGATGGTCTTGAATAATTAGAACAGGAACCACTGAATGGCGAAATTAAAAAGGGTTTCTCCTGCCGGTTCTGCACAAAAGTTAACTTTATAAAGTTCATGAATTAAATTAATGTGTTCAATTGTATGCGCTTCAAGATATTTAATTTCACCAAAATATGTTTTATAGCATATAAGCGAATGGAATGTATTTTAATGAACGAAGGCATCAGTTGACATACTAATTTGTTTCGTATAACTTGGGCTCCCTATTCACTTTTGGATATCGTCAAAAGAAACTTAAAGTATTTTGTATTTGAGATTCGCAAACAAAGAACACGCATTTCTTAGGCACTTATAACACTTATACACAATATTTGTATACTGTACTTAGAAATTCCGTATATTAGGAGGGAAATTTGGCATTATCGTCGAATCTGTTAACTTTTATAATGTACCCTTCTTCAACAAACCATACTAAACTGTTCACTGCAAACACATGCAATCACACGCGCGTCATCCAACTGATTTAATTAAAATAGTAATAATAATACTTATTTCCTTTATATGCACCAAAAATGGCAACGATATTCATAGGCCCTATCGCACTAGCTCATCAATAAAGGAAGAATGGTTGAAAACCACCTTTAGTACAGCCATTGAACGTAAGTAGTTCTACAGAAGTAATAAACCCATAACAGAACATTCATAGCCTTATTATAAATAATATTCAGGGAAATATTAAATTTTGCAGGAAATTAACAGTAATATTTAAGAAGTGTATAAAACTGGTCCGAAATCCATTTTCATTCATTCAGACGTGGAGACAAAAGTTGCTGTTACTTTCATTAAGTAATAACTAAAATGAAAATCTACAGTTTATTTTATGCGTTTTTCTATAAACAGATACCTGCTAAATTCGCGTTATCTGTCGGTGACAGGATAAACTCCACTGCCTTCTACACAAGTGAGCACAGTCAGTGGTTTTATTGGTCGGTATATTATAAGCGGAGTCACCCACCTATTTGACTTTGTTAGAGAAGATTCGCCATTCTGACGGTGAAGTTACATTATTGGCTCAAGATTCCTGTGAGGCGTGCGAGACGCATTGCCGGCCTATGGCATACGTCGGCCAAAAGCACAGCAACTTGGAGTTCAGCCTGCCGATAAATAATAACTAGAATTTTTTCAGGTATCTACTTATAAGTAGTCAAGCTATAATTCAACTTCCTACGTGAAATTTTGCAAATTTCGTTTGACTATTGGACAGTTTCTACTCGACTGGGCCAATCAGAGTAAAGTTACCCTGACACTGAACGTCCGTGATTGGTTGCCAGACACTTAAGACGCGCGATGGTTAAACCCACCCAACCACGATATTGGATCTGAACTAACGTGTTTCGATGTACAACTAGTCGTGGAATATTCTCGCGATAATCAGGTGTCCTTACATGTACGTATGCGAACGTGTAAGAACGTTGCTGGGACCATTGACTGTCAAATTAGAGCAGGAACCCCCTAAATAATTTAAATTCCGTACTACACAAGGATAAGAAAGTCAAATTATTTCGAGAGGGGGTGTGAGGATGAACTCCCCCCTTTTTTTCTCNCATTGACTGTCAAATTAGAGCAGGAACCCCCTAAATAATTTAAACTCCGTACTACACAAGGATAAGAAAGTCAAATTATTTCGAGAGGGGGTGTGAGGATGAACTCCCCCCTTTTTTTCTCCCCTTCCCGCTAACGAAGCCAATGGTTAGAGACAATATCATATGGCGAATAGCGATAAAACCGTAATAAAACAGAAATTCAAGTTTAAACACGAAATGAAATGCAATATAGTCAAAATGCACCATTTTATCAGTAAAAGAGTGACAAATAATTTGTCTACTAAAATATTTACATACCAAGTGATAAAGAAAATTGTTTGAATTTAAATCAATGATTTTTCCTTACATACTAAACAATTGCATTTTAAATGTGTGATGCTAGATCGCTGAGTGAACACGGGGTAGAGTGATCTCGCCAGCTGCGCAAAACCAGTCTCCGTGTCCCGAAACTGAACTGCTTTTCAGCCAACGCGATTATCATAAACGACGCGGATGGAATGTGAAGTAAGAACACTGATAATGCACAAAAATTCTTCCAGAAGTTTTATACTTCCTCGTGCAATCTCTAGAGCGATTTCATTAAGCCTATGTTGGTAAAAGCATTTTATTCACATGAAAGATCTTTTCATTTAAACATCAAAATATGAACAAACACCTACATAAGCTTTGACTATGTGACTTTGACAGTTGTATTGGCGTGGGGTAGGTTAGTGCTGTGTACATGCGTAGAAGACGAAAAATCGGTCTACCTGGTATTATTTTGGTTAATGTGTCAGAAGTGCCGTCGCGGTAATGGAAATATAACGCCTCGCTCCATCTCAAGGGGCAGGAGATAACTTGAAATTTCTTCTTGGTGAATTTACAGTAAAACTATAGTTAAGTTAACATACTTAACTCTTGCACTGGATTATTTGGAAACTGTTGTAAATAGTTTCCAGACGTCACATTAAAAGACCTTGTGTGTCTATTCGATTATGCACTCCAAAAATTATCATTAATGAAACACTAACATTACAACACGAGAATATTTAAAGTGCACGCTTCTGCGTTACGGGCTGCTACAAATAAAAAAAACAATAAAGTAAAGTTCTCGCCCAAAACGCCTTCGCAGGATAACCACAGATGAAACATATTAAAAACCTCAATTTTTTTAAATTTCTCTATAGAGACCACAACTGTATATGAACTGCAGACACGGACTGAAAACAATGTGTGCATGGAAACTATTATAGCTTTTATTATTATAGTTGGAATATTTTAAAAAGGTGACTAAAGGGAAATGATCGCTTTGTTCGCAGTACCACTGCGCTATCTGCTTAATTAAAAATTCTCACATTTCGCATAACTTCAGTGGATGAAATTTTCTGTTTCATTATCAGTGAGATATGAGCGAATGATACGTTTAAATTCTCCCGTGTCAGATATCACTTAATATTACAGGGGAATTTCTTTAAAACGCTCTACACATTACGGTTAAAGTATGTAGTATTAATAAACGTAAAAGTTTATAATATTTTACTTTTTTAGTTTATTTGTTGCAACCATTTGGAATTTGACTATTTCAAGATAGATATTCAAGCATAACTAATTAATAACTTAATAAATGAAAAATATGCATTTCAAACACACGATAAAAAAGAATCACACACCCATATTATACATATAAAATTAAATCTCAATTGCTTTATGAGAATAAGAGAAGTGCGTTCGAATACTGTGTTAACTATGTGAATTTTTTATGATACTGAAGTTCACCTCAGTATCTATGTATGGAAAATAGTGAAAAGATTCTTTTTATACGATGCTCATTAAAACTTTATCTTTATAAAAGCAAACATCTGAGAGAATATTCTGTATTTGAACATTCATTAGAGTTGTTTGTAGTAGTGAAATGATAGATTTTGGAAATTAATTTTGTTTTCTGGCACACCAAATGTGCTTCATGGTTCTTTAAATATACAAAAATTAAATAAAAATATATTTGTTGAATATATTTGCAGCTGGTTTCCTTACGGAAATAATAATACTTCACTCAAATCTGTAGCACATTTTATTGCCATTATTATTTTGAAGCCTTTCAAAACGACTATATAAAGCGGCATTTGTAGACTGTAATATCTAGTTATTTCACTTGAGTATCCGCGAATGTTGTATAAGGACCAGCGTACCAATCTGCCACAAACGTTTTACGTATAAAATGAGTGTGTCTTCTGTTAACACACCTACAGTTACACAAAACATAATGCAAAGCCTACACGTCGGTTCAGTGGCTTGCGCTTAGAGACGACGAGGCATCTTATGCGCAGGTCATTGTCGCCCTTATTTTTGCGTAGATTTGATGTCTCAAACGCGGAAGATAGTTTCGGGTAGACGATGCGATTTCTTTCACGTAATAAGCTGCATCCCAACAACAACAACAACAACAAGTCATCTTGTTCTTGCCAAACGGTCAACAAACAACTGGCTGAGACGGCCGAGTCTCGCCAAGAAGACAGCTCACCGACGACACGAACAAGGAATTCGTAAAATCTTCAAACCTGTGCACGCCTATCAGCCTTCTTTGACGCATGCACTGGAGATATTCATTTTCTTCCACCCGTCACCAATAAATGCGGGAATAAAACAGCTTTATATTAAAAACTTTTTTAGGTACACTTCTCACATTTCATAAGGATTTTTGTATTTTTAAATTATTAAGACTGTAATTTAACGGGCGCCCCTAGTTGTGTGGGCTTCATTGTAAGCAGTTGTCTATTCCAATTTTAAAAACTATGAAATATTTCAATGTAAAGGTAGAAATTAAAGAAGGTATTTTGTTGCTTATTTATAAATTTGGTTATTAAAACATAAATTTGGAATTTGAAAAATTGTCAAATTCGTTAAAAATTGTGGTAAGTAGCAATTTGTTTACGTTATTTATTCACACCTTTATGAATCTAAGTCATTTCGTCTGAATACCACAAAGTTATGCATCTTTGTCACTTGCGTTAGACTACCGCGCATTTATGTATCTACATCACTTCATCGGACTACGGCACGTTTATGCAAGTAGGTCACATCGTCGGACTACTTAAGGTTTAACCATATATGTCACTTCATCATACTACCGTACGTTTATGCAATTACGTCACTTTGTCATACTACAACAAATGTACGCATATTTGTCACTTCGTGAGACTACCGCACGTTTATTGATCTATAATACGTCTTCATACTGCCACGCGCCAATGCATCTGACACTTCGCCAGACTACCAAACGTGTATGAATCTTTATCATTTCGTCAAAATACCGTACGTTTATGCATCCGTGTGAGTTACTTAGTGCAGGATGTTCGAAAAGTCGGATAGTGCAGGAAGTGCTTTCCGAGAATTCTGTAGTTTTTCTGACACCTCTTGCTGAGACCTCCTCAAGCCAAAAGGATCGATAGGCCATGCTTTCGCAGTCCCTGCTCATACTGTGTGTCGGGATCAAGCCAACTTTCGCCCTTTTGCTCCACGCGGGGTTTCTGTCCTCGCTGAACTGTCTATAGGGCAACAGTGTTATAATTTGACATATGTACCAACCTAGTCAAACTACCCGCCTGGCAGTGTCCTTGGATCTGATAACGCGGGGGTACATGCAACCCGCGCACACCACGCCAGGGAGTATATGCAACCCGCGCACAAAGCGCCAGGGGGTATATGGAACCCGCGCACACAACGCCAGGGGGTATATGCAACCCGCGTACACCACGCCAGGGAGTATATGCAACCCGAGCACACGCCACAATGCCACAAGGACGAAGGACGGCCTTGAGTTACCTTGAGGCCTTGGTACTAGAAACTGCGACGAGGGCCATGAGAAGCCCAGCCAGATTGACACTTAATAAAACGAAGGAGCTGTGTTTACTGCATTCCAAAACTCAATAGCTGCGCGAGCTACAAAAATGCCTTTACTTCGGAACAACATGGTGTTTACAGACTAATACTGCATTTCGCATTAAACACCACCATGTAGCAATCCATTAAAAATGCAGGGTGATTCGCAAATCATGGGACAAACATTGAGGGGTGGCAGAGCTCACTAAAACCAACAATTATTGTAAAGGAATATGGGCGGAAGTGACGCGTTGAGGCACAAACACAAAAACATAACACAAGTATCCCCACCATTGTCAGCCAATCACGCCATTTGTAGAGGTCGCCAAGCATGCGTGACTGTTGGTGGATGCATTTCCAGCAACTGTTTTAACATTTTCTGTACGGAATCACTCGTTAAGTATGCTGCAAATGAACATTTTATGTTTCCGTTAATGTGTTATGTGTTTGTGTTTGTTCCTCAACGCGTCACTTCCGCCCATATATTCCTATATAATAGTTGTTTTTTTTAGTGAGCTCTGCCACCCCTCAATGTTTTTCCCATGATTTGCGAATCATCCTGTATAGCCATAACGCTAAGAATAGCTTCCTGTTAGAGAAAGAACCTTTCTACCCCATGAATGTTAAATCGTTATACTTAGTAGTATGCAAACCAAGTCAAATATTGCAAAAAAAAAAATAGAGTTTAGCTGAAGATTACAGTATTAGATTACATATGCACTACGTAAAATACAATGCATTTGCAAAGAGTGGGGTAACGCTGATTCTGTTTTCTTTTTGCATCTTGGCATTATTGTCTGTGTCCACTTCACGAGAGTAAGTCACGCAATTTTGCCAACTTGCAGACAGTTGAGGAGTGTATCAAAGAATCATCTTCGGGATTCTTTCTCTACGATTAATTTGTAAATGCTTGGATCGACCTCGTTTTATTTGGAAGTTATTTTTTTGTTAATTGTAATTGATTAAGTTTATTTTTTATTAATTTACCGCGTCGTGTATCCGGCAGGGTTACGACCTCTATTCGACGTCATGACTTCATCTCAAATTACATTGATGTTTCTCCTTATTTGGCATGTTGACAGTCCACAACAATACTCATATCCCAACAAACCGACGGAACAAGCTGTTCAATGATTCAATCCAATGATTATTAAGATAGCTGTTTGGGATATTTATTCGTTTAGAGTTTCAGCACTGATAACAATGCGATGCCCTCCCACGCTTCTATTATATGCATTTTTTTTTGTTGTCATAAATTTCACGAGTATTTTCAAGTCGATTTTCAGAGTCAAAATAACTTGGATCGTAAACCATGTACGTATTCATTGCGCAGTGCCCACTTCTCTAAAGTTTTTACCAAATCATTGTTTTATAATCTTCTTTGCGCTCTCGCTTTATGCCGGCAGGCTTATCAAAGAGCGCACAACAATGCCATCCCGAAACCGTTGTTTGACGACAAACACGTTCGTGTGTAAACGTTTATGCATGTTTGAATTGTCGGTGCGGCAACTCACTGCTGCGAAAATTATAAACATGTTGCTCTCGAAATTCCTTGCGACTTGATGTGCATTAAAACCGTTTTGTAATTTTAACCAACAATTACTTTGGAAACTGGTCGAAAATACTTTTATTCTAACACATAAAATTAAGGCATTGTTCAGTTACACCACACTGTTTTATGAAAAAAGTGAAAATCGTATGAGTACTTTCATTTTTATAATAAACAAGAAATAAACATTATTGTTTTTTTTAATGTAACATTAGATTTACACATTTCATATAAACGTGTTGTAAAATTAGATATTTGTTTTCTTGTAGCGTTACAAAAATAATCTTAGCAACTAGTTTCCAAAGCAATTCTTGTAAACATACATAAATATATTATAGTGTCTCTACAGAACGGGCCTTCTGTCTGATTGGCCACTACGTGTTGTGGAAGGTTCCCTATTGGCTGAGCGACCGGCTGGCTATTAGGTTTCAGGCATTGATTGGTAGAGGTACGTGAATTTTTCAAATTTTGGTCGCAGCCTAGATATTAAGCACGCATAATCTTATGTGCTCTTTTTATTATTCTATAAAGAGTTGACCGTTAATTGAGCACTATTGCAATGAAACTCTGAAGAATGCCACTGACCTTGCCTGAACGTATTTGAACGAACTCGCCGACTGCAATGCACCCAGTGAAGTTGGTTACGACGTAGAGAAAGTAGTTCCATGTCTTTACGTTTAACTGAAAGTGATACTTTTGCATTCTGGTTTTTAATGCTTATAAACCAAATTGGTATAATATTTTTCTTATAATTTCGCAATTCCACTTTACCGAAGCATGAGTAAAGAGTTCAGGCCGGTGCCAACGTTAATGTTACACATGGTGGAAGAATACACAACGCATATACAAGTATATGTTAAGTAGGGTGGTTGCAGTAGGGTATTGGTTAGACTAATCGCCTCCCAAACGTGAACCGGGTTCGATTACAAGCCGGATCGCTCCCGGATTTTCGCATGTGGAAATTGTGCCTAACGATGCCACTGGTCGGCAGGTTTTTTTCGGGGATCTCCCATTTTCCACGCCCTTGCATTCCGGCGCTGTTCCATTCTAACCTCAGTCACCCTCATCGGCTCTCTAGACCTCGATGTCAAGGCTCGGCTTCACCTCTTTCGCAGAAATTCTTCGTTTAGGCGTCATAATTTTGGATTCATGGTAATTACAGACATTGTACGATTATATCAATTTTACGTTTAATTTAATTGTGTGTTATCTGCTAGTTGTAAAAAGTCAAGAACATATTTATATTTTATTAATAAGTTCGTGCCTTTGTGCAAGCAGGAAATAACACACGCTGTAAATGAGATACAAACGTGCTAAACAGGGAAATGGTAAGTTTTCTATAATCAAACATTTTCAATAACAGCTCTTGAAGTGAAACCATGGCACGGCCACGGCTAATGTCTGCGTGATAGGCGAAGGCGAGCCCAGGTGACTGGACCAGGCTCCACCTGGCAACAGCCCAATGAAAGGCAATGGCAGTGTTGGTGCTACCTTCTGGAGCTCTACAGCACCGGCCATGATTTCATCTATTCTGCAACATGCCAAACGTGAACGAGCAATGCTCGGGATAATATGTTAAGGAGTTAATAAGCCACTTTCAGTTGCAAACCATTTCTTGAATGAGAATTAATTAAATTATAGCTTGTCGTTACTTACGTTAAATTTTATGAATTATCTTTAAGCTTCAGTCGCTTTCATGTAGAGTCGAGCAAGGTAGTACTAACTAGTACGATCAGGTTCATCTAGCTACAATAAAACGTTTTTGCTCCTCTGAACACATAACACAATATGAACAAGCGAATGTTACTGCTTTTGGAAAGCCGGATTTCCTTATGATTATTTATATGTACATTTAAAGACCTCGCAAAATGTCACTTTATTCGTCGATAAACATAATGTGGGATAGGAACAACCATTGTAAAGTAACAAACATTAATAAATTACAGGTTCTAAGGATGTTCTGCACTCTCTTAGAAGAGTGTGCCGCCATGGAGCTATTTTGTTCGCATTACCTGTTAACTGCTGTTATTATAAATAACTCTCAACCCTGCCATCTTTTCTTCGTTATTCGTACTCCGGCAATATATCTAAATTGAATTTTGAAAAATACTAGGGAACAAGGGAAGCTACTGCATATATTGTCTGCGTTTTTTTAATGGTTTAATTTTTAGCGACAAGGTAGCCTTGTAATGTTCGCTCGCCGGCTGGCGATCTACAGCACGTTCCCGGCTGGCAATGTACACGACACTTCCAAACGTTGCATGTATTTTGTTTCGAGAACAGTTCGCCTGGAAGTGTTACATCGAGGCAAAGTTTTATGTAACTTCAACGTACGTAACAATGATAAACAGCCACCAAACCACCAACGTCTGTTGTTGAATTACAAGGCATATGGCTCTCGTTTATGTCGTGAATAGTTTTCACTGATAATAATTATGCGCAAAAATTTTAATTTTTCTGTTTCTGTGTAATAACAATTCAGCGAATTTCCCTCCTACCCTAAATATATGTTATTTTAGTTACCTCTGTGTGTAACATTATATTAACATATCATTTCAGATGAATTTGTGATGTTTTAAAATAACACAGCACTGCAAGGCAGGAGCATAAACAAATTTTTAATGACTGGTTTATGCACTAATTTATCTAATTCTCATTTCTTGTAAGTTCAGAATTTAATTTTAATTATTTAAAACCTTATAGTAAGTAAATAAAAAATGTTTTGAACTGATAATAGTAATATTTATTTTACAAAACACTTTTAAAAATATAAATATTTAAAAATATTAGCAGTGCTGCTGATGATATTTTTTGTGTGTTTCTGTGTGGAATGTTACTTCTCCCCTGCTGGTTGGTTTTCTTTGCGGAAAGATAAAGAAAGGGCTTATCGGACCAGAAACTCCGGAAGAGCGGGAAGGGCCCACAAGAGGTTT
Organism: Clitarchus hookeri; assembly: GCA_002778355.1. NCBI lineage: Eukaryota > Metazoa > Arthropoda > Insecta > Phasmatodea > Phasmatidae > Clitarchus > Clitarchus hookeri. The sequence goes on along the minus strand of NQII01003358.1, from coordinate 152,842 downwards.
AAAGTGAACGCCACAATTACTCTAGCCTCGTGCTAATTATTTCCTTCACCGCCGCTGATCAATCGGTTCACACTACCTTCCCCTCCCCCTCTACTTCGCTTCCTCATTTCCCTCTGCAACCATAGAATTTACATTCGGCGAGTTTCCTTTGAGGCTGCACACATCGTGGAGTGGCTTTACTCAAAGGGCTGTGCGAAGGACTCATATTGCGAGAAATCCCGAAACATAAAATCAGGAACAGAACTTAATATATTTAATATTATATTTTAATAGCTTAGTTGTATATTATAACTTAATATATTTTGACGGGTTTAGATTAATTGACAGTAAATGAGAATGTTGTAATATGTCATGTACAGCGGTGTTGATACATACAGCCTGTAGTTTCCCATTTAAAAATTGCCAACGTTTTGCGAAAAAATAGGGATATAAACCACAAAATTAGTTAATATTCCAAAATAATTGTCTTAAAATTAGAAAAATTAATTTGTTTTAAGATAAAAGCATTCATTTAAATACAGTATTTAATAAACAATTTATCAAAAAATTAATTTTATTAAAATTAAACTTTTTTTAATATTTTGATTGTAGATTTTTAAATAATAAATATTAACACATTTTACAATTTTTTTACACACATTTAGATTTTGTGGTTTCTATACATTCTTGTTACAAAAACCTACACATTTTTATTCTCCAACTTGATGTTTTATTAACTATTAGTATGTATGGTGGTTTTGTTGAGCCAAATAAGTAGCGAATAAAACAAACATCGCTGCAATATATTAAGCAAGTATAATTAAGTTCTTGATTTTAGTTTTTTGTAAATGCAATCAAATCAAAACCTTTCCACATCCTTCAACGTTGGGTATTCAATCGATGCCTCCTTGAGTATTCATATTTTTACAAAACTAGAATACTTTATAGAATACCATAAACCAAATTGGATTCATTTGAGTTTGTATTTTGTCATGTGAGACTGAAAACAAATAGATATGCTTAATGAGTAAACACGTGTTGCGATTACAGATACAACAAAGAAAACACGAGAAAAATATTGTTAAATTAAGAAAATCTGTAAAAGTAAATCCCATGCCTTGTTTTCAAATATTTGATCTGAAAAGTAAGTTGCCGTGAAACAAAAATTAAATCCAAAATGAAAGGAATAATACCCCCCTCAACCTTTCACGTTGCGGTGGGCACATGCGATAGCAAATACTACTCAAACATGAACGAAAATAATCTTGGCTGCGTGTCTGTAACTCTGCCGGTTCTGCATGGTCCTAATCTCTCGTCGACCGCTACGGGACATTGATTTACTTGTAAGCTTCGTTTTATTAATGCTGAGTTATTTGATCAATTGGAGATGGTGGGTTCTTGTATATATTTTTTTTCTTTGCGCTAATCCTCGAACCTTCGTGTAAAACGCAGAAAAATAAATTGCAGAGACGTTCCACTTGTCGATCTTCTTTCGGAGACAATAATCAACCTAACATTCTTGCATTTTCTATTACAATGTTACGACGACTAATTCTCTCTAAAATCGCTAACATGATCACACTCACAAACGTGGTGCATAAAACGAGATCAGAATTTTAAAACAGTGTTCGTTAGGCAAGGCGCGTCAATCAGACTTTGATATTACATATACAGAATGCCCCAGAACACACACATAAGAACCACACCACGTGAATCCTGAGCGAAACTGTTAGTGGCACGACGACGTACTGTGACGTCTTTCGTGCACAATGTGGCAACGCAGCACTGCGTTAGTCTCCTCTTGCGCTCCACTGGTATCGTACTACCCCTGCTATGGCCATCGTATTATGGATGCGGGTTCGAATCCCGGCCAGTTTGCCAGATTCCCGTGTACGTTTGCAGTTCGAAAGGAAGGTACAGTTGCGTGCTGATGGCTTGCACACCACAGAACAGTTCATTTGCACAATGATCAACACGTTACGTGAACCACGCGTTGAACGAATGTTAGGACTGAGCGGGATTTGAACCCGCGCCCATAATATGATGGCCAGGCCAGTGGTGGTGCGATATCAGTGGAGTGCAAGAGGGGACTAACTCCTTGCTGTGTTGCCACATTGTGCACGAAAGATGTCATCGTACGACGTTTTGCCTCTAACATTTTCGTCTCCATTTTCGCTCAGGATACACATGGTGTGGTTCTTGTGCGTGCGTTCTGGAACATACTGTACACTCACACTGAATATTTTGAACACTGACGAACTCCGTAAAGTTATTCCTTACGAAAATATAAGACTTTAAAATTTTAAATACCAATTTTCCCTACAAATCTCTTAACAGAAAAGTAGTACGTAGTTTACGTCTTATATTATTTTAAAGAATAACCTGTCGCCGTTTGTCGGTGATGTCCAGAAACACTATACAGTCTGTCGCGTAATTCGCAGATACTGACTGCACATCACACGAATCTATGGCCAAAACTAAGTAGAAAATACTCTTACGTAAAAATACATTATATGCTTCATTTGCTATAAAAACGCCAGAAATTTCCAAAAATCATGTGATATTGGTATTAGATAAGGGTGAGGTGATGTGGCGATGCTGCGACTAATGTGTATGTCGTCAGACATACGGTAAGGGAACGAGCCTAGATCAGTAGTGCCTAGGAGGCCATGGAGTTCACATGCAGTGAGTACTGGCACATGGCAATGGCCACAGTAGTGCTTAGGAGGCCATGGAGTTCACATGCAGTGAGTACTGGCACATGGCAATGGCCATGGGTGCATCCTGCGGTCAGGCTCCGTGCATGCTGCATGCATCCAATGTGAGGAACAGTGCATTGCTATGGGCAGAGCACACTTCCAACCCCTGCTATGACGTTTCCACGTTTTGTATGCTGTTGCTCTATGCTGTGCTTAACGTCAAATAAAGTCATTTTATCTACTTTAATTTCTTTTTTCTCGCAAACTAAGGCCCTTCTGTATTTTAACCACAGAATAGTTTCTACTTAGCTTTGACCATAGGTTCGTGTGGTGCAGTCCGTGTAACGAATTACCTGACATTCTGTATATGTTTTAATGATCGGCTGTAGCTCTCAAATATTTGTCACGACAGCCAAAAGCTTCCTCTTTGCTATAACTAACAAACTATTCTGTACCTTAAACGGCGTATAACGACCTGGTTACTTTCCTTGTATACTTGATTAGCGTTTAGCGCTTATGCAGAATTAAATGTCACACAGGATTAACCCCGAAAAAATATTTTAATTTATTTAAAGCTTGAAACGGCAAGTAACAAATGTATTTGTTTTACATATATAAAACAACTGTAACAAAAATGCAGAAGTCGCTTATTCCAAACCCTTTGTACATTTACGTCTCATTTTTGCGTACCCATACACATTTCCGAGTAAATAATTGCAGTACCTAGTAGAATCTTGCATTTTTATTTCACTTTCTCTTTGTTTATTTTGCAATACGTTCCCTCATTATGACATTCAATTTAAAACGTAGCGGTGGCTTTGTTTTCCGGAAAATTTTCCTTCCTTTCAAACATTGTATCGCGTGCTCGTTTAGCATCTGTACCTCTTTTTTCCCGGCTGGAAAGCGGTCCTCATTTACAAATTTTTTTTCCCCTTTACCACGCTACTGACTTTCCAAAACCACGGCCAACTTACTCTAATTCATTCCCTTTATTTTATTTTCTTATTATTTCTATTCTTCCATTGTTCCATCAATCTTTTTGTTTTGTTTATTCGGCCGTTAACATTCATTGGGACGAGTGCGATCTACAGTAGTGCAATGCTGCCACTGGTCCACTTCGATGCATTAAATATTAAGAAGAGAAATTATTACGATTTTTGGACGCACTAAATTTACTGAAGGTAGTTCCAGTACTTTATTTTTGAGAACAAAATGTGTAATGTTGATTTTTACGCGTGCGTATGCTGTAACATAACTTACGTGTGACCACGAACTTTACTATTATCATACGCAGTAGGGTTTTTATATATGTAAGGCGATCAAGGCCAACAGCAGTCACCGCCCGTAACTGGTGGCCGAGCTTCTAGATATTGCTTTTCTCTGTTTTTTTCTTTGGGGGTTGGGGGGTGTTATGTTACACTTGGGAATAGTATTCTTTTAGCCGTGATTTTTGACGGTCACCTATGTCACTTCCGTTTACTCTCGGTATTCTACAATATTATAGTTAGTGAGACGTTACTTGCATTCACGTTTGACGAGCTTCTAACATCCGGAAATACTGAAGTTGTACGTCATTTATACGTAACTGTAATTGCAACTATATTCATTTATGGTTTCCGCACTTCTATCATATTTCCGTGTCTGCTATTCGCTGTCACGCCGCTGATCTTAAAAGGGGGCTTCGATATCACGACAGGCCAAGTGACGGCAGAAACCTCTCTGATAAAGGAGTCTATTTTCATTAAGAAACTCATTCGAAATGAATTCATGAAGATTATTAATTTTTAGTATAGTTTATGATCGAGAAATCTCACAGTACCCACGGTGTAAAATATTATTTATTTCAATACATAATTTACACAAAATCACCGACAACACGTAGTATGTTATACTAGACAAAGAACTGAACATTTTGTGAGCAGGAAACCATGTCTGGAAATGCGTGGTTTGGCTGTAGTGGTGCGACAAAATTGGGTTCAGAATACTTGTCGATTACTAAAGATGCGGGGCCGTGGTGGTGAAACAGCTAGAGCGCTCACCTCTTACCAAGATGAGCCAGGTTCGATTCCATACCAGGTCACACCCGGATTTTTACATGTGGGAATCGTGCCGGACGATGCCGCTGGTTGGGGCGGGTTTTCTTGGGCATCNCATTCCGGCACTGCTCCGTATCTACCTGTTTCATCCTCATCGGCTCTCAATATCTCATTGTTAAGAGATGCCTAAACCTTTCCCTTCCCAAAGATGCGCCACCCATTGGCCATCAATGCTACAAATACCACATTCCCAAAATGGGCGAATAGCCTCAACTACGGTGACCATGTTTAAGAACCAATCTTTATCTGGTTCGGTTTTCCTGCTATTCATCATTGAATTTTTAAACTTGGGCGTTTGTTGCCACCGATTCACAGAATGCACGCGCTATGAACAATTTTTTTAAAAACTGTATTGCAGGCACATCTTTCATAAAAATCTTTCAAAACTAGCACATTTAAAATTTAAAACTGTTTACTAAACTTTTGTACTTCTCCATTGGCTGTGTCAGTTCGCCCACGAAAACATGAACTTACAATAGCGCAGCATGAAGAAAATATCACACATATCCGCATGGATGGAAGTATGAAGGTATTGCGAGCGAAGCGTTTCTAATTACTTTGAAAACTCGCTCAATATCATTCTCGGCGTATAGCTCGTATGTGTCTCGTGACGCAGCGACGTGCTGAAGGCGGCCGCACTCGGGCGTTATAAGTAAGACGTTATCGTCAAACTTGTGTCGGGTCGTAAGTAGATAGGTGGTCGTAGATTGCCGTCAAATGTCTTGCTTACGTCACGTTTCTCTTGCGACGGGGCAGACACAGACCCAGGATTGACCCACATGTGTGTAGGTTTGTTTCAGCCAACAAAATATTTGTATAAGGGCAATGAAATAGTATATTCTTTGAAACCAAATTATTTTGTTGTTATTATTTGGTTTTCCCAATCAAATATTTGGTTGGTGCAAATAAATAATAGTTCGGCTCTGCGTAATTTAAATAGTTTCAGTTAATATAATAAACTGGAGGCCCGGCCAAGATTCGAACCTGGACTTCATTGACCCGAGCGCGGTGCCTTAGCAACATCAGTTGACGTGGCTAATAATTAAATTGGAATGCTTTTAAAAATAGATTTATACACTTCACATACTAGACAACGTGCGCAAATAAATATTTCAAGTTGTAAAGTTTTACATTTTAATTTCATCTTCTCCTTGTTTTATTAAGTTTTATAATATTACTAAGCATAATTAACTGCAACACTGTAACTGTCCTAATTGTTTCAAAATGACGACTAACAAACTCTCCAGCTGCATTTTCGAACGAAGGCAAACGAATGAGTGGCCAAATGAATGCAGTCGATTCCAGTAAATATTTTGTTAACAGCGTAATTTGTTTTGGCCGAACACAAAGGTTTCGTTTATTCACGAGTACATTTCGTTAGATTAACAAAATCAATTTTGTTTCGTTTTCAAGTTTTGCTTACCCAAGCAAATATTTTGTTGGGGCATCTAAATATGTTTTTGGCTGTAAACAAACAAGAAAACGCCTTGCAAAACGTTTCGAATATACGTAAAGAAAGCAAAAAAAGTATAGAGTATATATAAAATACAAGATGGCAATTAGACGTTTGCAACGCCACCGACACAAAACGTGCAATTCAAAGTGTTTCTAGCCAAATAAAGTATTTTCCAATATCACACACAAATAAACACGAAAGAACAAAAAAAGCAACGTATTGTTATCCCTGACTAGGGAGGGTGTCTCTCTCCCCNCACACACAAATAAACACGAAAGAACAAAAAAAGCAACGTATTGTTATCCCTGACTAGGGAGGGTGTCTCTCTCCCTACTGCAGCTTAGTACAGTGTATGGCCTCCACGTGCACTGTGCAGGTCCCTAACACGCCGTGGCTTGCTAGTAGTCAGTGTGTAGTTATCCCTGACTAGGGAGGGTGTCTCTCTCCCCACTGCAGCTTAGTACAGTGTATGGCCTCCACGTGCACTGTGCAGGTCCCTAACACGCCGGGGCATGCTTGTAGTCAAAGTGTTGATATTGTCTTCCGGACGAAGGTACCATTCCATCCGGCCAGCTCTTATGAGATCTGGAAGTGTTTCTGGAGGTTGTGGACAATTATAAACTGCTGTTTTCAACTTCTCCCAGGCATGTCCAATGCGTTAGGGCGCTCTATTTTGATTACAAAAGAACTACATTAACTCCTACCACCCAAACTGCCATATCTCACAATATCCCAATATTTTTTGTGAGGAGTATATTTTGTTGGCTGGAAGAAACGTTTCTGTGAGTGTATAGGCGGTTCCACGCAGGCAGAGCGCCGCGGCTACCCCAGCACAGAGGCGGGGAGAAGGTGCGCGAGGTGAGGTGGGATTAGCGGCAGCCTATTACCTATCAGGAGAGCACGCTACTGGGGCACTAGGAAAGTGGGCCAAGTGAGCCGCTCGGGGCGGGGTGATTACACGTATCACCTCAGGCGGGGGAGGAAGGCTGTTCCCACCCTCGTACAGTCTCTCCCGCCAAGCCTACACTTCCCTCGCTTTCAAGTACAAGCAGAGTGGCTTACAAGGGAGCACCACACTCGATTGTACAACATGCTTAGTTCATCAGAAAGGTGTGCACACACTACAACAGATCTTGCCAGAAAAGTAAATATAGATTGCATATAGAAGAACAATGAATCTAATATATAAAATTCTCCCGTCACAGTGTTAGTCACTGAACTCCTCCGAAACGGCTGGACCGATTTTTATGAAATTTTTTATGTATACTCGGTAGGTCTGAGAATCGATTTATATCTATTTTTTACACTCCTAAGTTATAAAAGTGGCCACCCCCAAACAATTTTTTTTTTTATTGTTTGAACAAAATTTTTATTTTTTATTTTTTTATGATGTGGCATCAAAAAATACATACCCTCCTAAATTTTCACCCTTCTACCACCAACCCTTATTTTTTTATAGCGATATTGGTAATTGAATAAATTTTACCCTAGGTCGATAACTGATAAATTATCGTCAATCATTTATCGATGTAGGTTACAATTTATTCCCACCAGGTGTCTCCCAGTGACACAGCACTGAGTAGCCGGTCTCCACTTTCTCTCACACAATAACCTTTCTCTTATTCATTTGTGCTCAGATCGTAGTAGTGACGTGTTTACAATTATATTTTCAATAATTAAGTGTACTTCTTAATTAACTTTATTATTGATCGCAAAGCTGTAATTGTTTGTATTTCCATTTTATTAATATTTATTAAATTATCTAATATATAAGTGTTGTTCTCACGTTCAGTTATTAAATTAATTTTATATAACCTCAACAGTACTCAACACGTGTCACGAGCACGTGTTATATAATAAACAAATTTGTTTANTGTATATATATATATATATATATATATATATATATATATATATATATATATACACTGTTAAGTATTTTACTACAATTTGATTTATTTTAATATTTGAAAAATTAATGAAGGACTATTTTTTGTCAAAACTTTGGCATATATATTGTTGGGGTCACTAAATAAATTTTTGGCCCTATACAAACCAGGAAAAAAAACCTTTATCTCAGTGTAGAAGAAAATGTTGTACGTGGAAGCTCCTCAGGTTCACCTGTGTCTCGAATGGCTTTACGACTGAAAAAAAAAATCTGTATTTTAAAGTGTAGTATGAATATTCAGAAGTTATAAAATGAAGAAGTGTTTCATGAGTTCATCTTCTTCCCGAGCGAAGTTCGAGCAACAACTAAAGCGAAGCGGAAGCAAAGAGTGCGGCGTGATTGACGGCTGGTCCGCCACTTACGAGTGGAGAACAAGGGAATGGTAGATTGTAGACGCATGGCAAGAGGTTACCAGCACAGGAAAAATAATGCCAACAATTTCAAATGAAAGTGAACTAAAAAAAATACTACAGTACATACAATAAAGACTGCAGTTATTAAAAAAACACCAAGCCATCAAAACGAAAAAAAAAAAACCCCGTCGTGAAAACATTTAAAACGAAAAGACGTTAAGAAAAAGATATATAGATGTATTTAAAACAGACAAAACGTGATAAACCGAGACTAATTCACATAATACCGGTCACAAAAAATGTGCTACCGAGAAAAAATTAGCTTAAACAATACAAGCTAACATAAGACATTGCAATTGAAAGAAAAATATATGTGTGTATATATATATATATACACTATTAGATGTCAATCTAATATGCGCATTAATAAAAAAACAAAATTATGTCACAATAATTTTAAAAACCCGACCGCTTCTAAAATGAGAGTATGACACTCTCAGACACATACTCCCGTCATAAAAAGCAGCTTTAGTTCGTCAGTTAGCTTAAAGGCGGCGTGGGTCTTATTATACGTGTGTTATGAATCATGTGAACGCGAGCGAGTGCAGCGACGCAGCGGTATCGAGGCAAGGGCAAGAAGACAAAACACGGTGCAACAATTACACTTTGTCAAATTAGCATCGTAGCAACAGTGGATCTCCCCTCCCAGCGGCACAGTATTCCGGACAATTACGTCACCGAGAAACGATACAGGATGTCAAGACGAGTGTTTCGGCGCAATGAACATGGCGTCGGAAATGCGTCCTTATGCTACAAATAAATAAAAGGCAAGAGGCGTGTGCTGTAGGCGGTAACTATTATGTAAAGTACATGTGGCACAAACACTGAAAGCGAGGCGACATCGGGACCGCAAGTACAGTGATAGAGGAGTTGTTCAAAGTGATGGCCGTTGGCGTGGTTGCACGGCGGAGTACGGTACCTCTGCACTCGGAGCAGCTCACGTGGCTGTAGTGTTGATTGTCGTCGCCGACTTGACTCTGCCAGGTGGTTCTTACAGCAGCGCATTACTGTTCCACATTTCCCTGCCATTGTGTTATGTACAGACGAGGCACTGTGTACCCGCGAGGGCATATTCAACAGCAACAGTGCGTCATGCGTTTGTTTTATTTGTAGTATAAGGATGCATTTCCGACACCATGTTCATTACATCAAAACACTCGACTGACACTCCCATGCATCCCCTAAAATATCTGCTCTCATTTCAGAAACATCCTGTATAACGCTTGGCAACACCTTGAACAAGATCTGTCTGTGGTCCCGCGTCTACAAGAACAGTCCTCAAGGTACAGATTCAACATGGCGTGCTGTTCGTTGCCTCCTGCCACAGCATTCAGCCTACAGCAACAGTACGTCCAGTATTCGAGTGTCTCGACATGTCTTGGTACTCCCTTGCCAACAGCTTATAGTAAATATTTCCGCGTAACTAAATGAAGGTCCTGCTTAGTCCTTTATGTAACTTCAGTTGATTACCATAAAGCTGTAGTTCCTAGTCAAAAGTATACAATTATATAACTTGGGGCAGTTCAAAATGTTACGACTCACGGCAGAATGTCACATGCAATCATTCAGGCTGGGAGCTTCGGACAGTGAAAAATACTTCTGTTGCTGAAAAAAATTCTGGCGTGACGGAGATATTTTGTGTAGAAAATAGCATCTAAATTATGTATATTCATATTTTAATAAACTCTCGTGAGCAGGAAACTTAACGATATATTCTAAACGTAAAACGTACGTGGTAGTCTGACGTTGCAAAAGAACTATCTTCAGACAGTCAGTTTCTGGACTCGAAATCCGTGTGTGACTGCGACAAAATTTTAGTTGCACAATAATTTGTCATAGACAGCACTTTTTTTTATCTTAATTGAATCTACTGTGCACAGTTATAGTATAATAAAAGTAGAATAGTATTATAATGGACTTAACGACCAGTATCACTCCAATAAACCCCCGATACTGTGAATCTGATATGTACATAAATACGTTGCTAACATGCCATATTTTCTCTTATGATCAGTAAGTGAAACGAAGCTGATTTCTGTTGCTATTTAAATAAAATTTATATAAAATTAACTCTTTTATTACAAACTTAACGTGTCGAAATATTTTTTTTATTACCTACTTGAAGGCAACGTTACTGAAGTTCTCCATATAGTGAGTATTATACAACACACCGTCATATTAGCGTATCCTGTGTCTCCATGCTGGTCAGGTTTATATATGAGGGAAAACCTCTGCCATTTATTTACATTCATTGGTGGGTCAAAACTGAGCAAGTTTTTACTACCGGTATTTAATAAATATATATTGCCATCAATCTAACACATTTCCCATTTCTCGAGTTAAGAGGTTTTTTAATAAGCAAAACGATTTTTTTTAAATACGAATAAAAAAAATTCCTATGTTCATAAATTAACACAAATTATACGCATTTAAAAATAAAATTAATCTTTTTATTCTAATATTGACAATAATATTTGTCATTTTTTGTCGTAGACCATAGTTTGATAGCGAGTATTATATTTCGCTAGCCTTGCTTAGTGATCAAATGGTGATAAATCAATATTTACATACGGACTACATAAACACAGCTTGTAGTTCTGTCTCTCCGTCTTGAGAAGTCGTTCTGCGCGGCTTCTCTTGTCAAATGTAGGCGTTCTCTTGCTACTTTATTTCCCCTCGGAAATGATCTGAGGGACATGGAAGTCTGCAAATCACTTATGTGTTCGGTATGTAACTTACTTACCGCAGAATTTTCATATTTCAATATTATTTCCGCAAATGTTTATAATAACTTAGGATCATTTTCAGCGATGTTTAACGCTTCTGCCTAGTTAAAAATCCATCTGCGCTACGTAAATATTTCTTTCGTTTCCGTAGCTGATTTTCTGGACAGTTTTTAAGGCTTCTAATGGGTTTATGTCTATTGACATTGTAAACAGTTTTCCAACAAAAAATTTTAGTTCCAAGCGATCACTTACAGGAGATTAGATTCCGGCAAACTAACTTTACTGAAAATTCATTTTATATACTACTGGTATCCGACGAATAAGCGAAATGCACTGGAAATAAATAATCGCGGTGCAAGTTACTACTGATTAGAATAATTGATAGTATAGTATGTAAAACTAGCGAACCACCCCGACTTTGCCCGGGTACAATTGAGATTTACAGTGGTACACTAATAAATAAATTGGGAAAAGACAATTTATTTATGTGAAAACAGAATTATAAAATTATACTATGTTGGCCTAGGTTTTTCAACTGATTACGGCACCCAAAAGGAAGCAAATACTTTTTACCTGATAGCCAAGAAGTAGGGTAATGTTTTTGGAATGTGTCTGTGCAACAATCGCGTAGTTACCACATTTCCGCTGTCCAGCGTCAATGTATGAAAATCAAAACGTGAGTTTCATCAAGTTGTAGCTTAAGAAGTAAGTATACCTAGGTACTAATTTTTTCGCTTGGATGAGGGATCTTAATCGATCACCAAAGTTAAGCAACGTTCCCAGCGGCAAACATTCGGATGGGTGACCGTTTAGTGGCATAATATCTGAGCGCTTCCGGGCTTCGGAAGGCACGTTAAATTTTCGATCCCGGTTGTTATCGATTGATAGCAGTTGTTAAGCCATTTCAAAGGTCCTTGGGCGGCCTGATAAACTCTAACAACAAAGGAAAAAAATATTTCGGTCACGTTCCTAGCCGTTGCAGAATTTCGTTTTTTTGTTATTCCACAGAAACCGTACAATTTTCCGGGATAAAAAGTATCATATGTCATATTTGAGGACCTAAAGTGCCTACATACCAAATTTCATCACAATCCGTTCAGCCTTTATGGAGCTGAGTGCTAACAAACATACACATGTATTTCGCATTTATAATATTAGTAGGATGCATTCACTGAAAAATAATCGGTTGGATTTCAGTTATTCTAGTGGACCAGCTTCTAGCCTTTAGTTGAGGAATTTCGTGTGTTTGTATAAATATTCACGGACTCAGTGTTAGTATGTTATGGACAGAAGGAAGAAAACTGCACAGAGAAGTCAATTTTACCATATAATATTGTCAGACATCGCGTTATATAAAGTATCCCCTTAGTATTCTTGATACAGACACATTATATATAGACTAGCTGATGCGATTTGTTAATTGCGAATAGAAAATTCTGAGATATCAACACATTCTTTCGCAGTGCAAGGCATCAATCACAACCTCGGTGGGATGTTTCGTTTCTTCTGTAACAATCTGGTGTTATCACAAAGCGCCCAGCTGGCCGCAAAACAACGGCTTTGTAGACGTGAGTACACTCTTAGAAAATACTCGGTAATTTACCATTCCAGTGCGTACGCTTAGTGAGAAAGCGGGAATGGTAACTTTATCTCCTGTACATTCATTGTATCGGCCCTACATTTGCTCAGGAAACAGTGAAATGCGCAGGGAAGTTGCCAACTTTGTATAGTAGCGACGGTAAACATCCCTATATCTGCAGCTTGACGTGTGGTATTATTACCATACAGCGTATAGGTTAATAAANAGTAGCGACGGTAAACATCCCTATATCTGCAGCTTGACGTGTGGTATTATTACCATACAGCGTATAGGTTAATAAATTCCATTACGGTTTAGGAATTGACCAGAAAATGTTTTACATTGTACATTCAAGTGCCTGTCAAGCTGCGCCTCTTAAATTAGGTTATTTCCCAGCGTTTTTAGCTGTCATGTGTTCGCGGAGTACGGCCGCCATTGCAATATCCGTTCTGCGATAGGCAAATGTGGTTCGTAATTGACGGCCTGTAGCAATTACTCTCTGGCGAGAAATCTCTTACAAAGCTCATTACTCATCGGAAGTCCTTGTATTAAGCGACAGTCAGCCACAGTGACGTCATTGGCTGGCTGTCGAAGTGAATTTTACGTCCCTGTTCATTAAAAATCCCCCTTTCCGCTTCAAAACGTCATCAAATTAGGTATTTTATACAGACCATTCTATTAAACTGTTAATTACTTGGGAAATAAAAATTTCATTCATAACGTCAATTTTTTCGAACGCTGTGGAATAATATCACTGTTCAAAAACTAATGAAACATTTGGTAGCTTTATATAAGNACGTCAATTTTTTCGAACGCTGTGGAATAATATCACTGTTCAAAAACTAATGAAACATTTGGTAGCTTTATATAAGCATTCTCAGAATTTTAAACGTTAGTATACAAAGAATTGCAAGAAATTCAATAATAAAAGATTTAACTAAATATGAAAGAATAATTTTCAACTCCTTATATTTACACATTATTCTATTTGACACAAGTATCTTTGGTGACATAAAATATTTTACAGTAAAATTTTTCCAGTTTCTTAAACTTTCCTGCTAGTTAAATCATTATTTTATACTCCATTGAAGAAGAGTAATCAGGAGAAAAAGTCTTGCAAAATTCCATTTCTTTACATCATTCAGACAACTGTGCAGGCGAAGTCAAAATATTTTCCTATATATTCCTTTGCATTTAAACTTGGGGAACATATTTACACAAATATGTCAAGATTGAATAGGGAAATAAAAACACTCTAATTTCCGATATTAAAAAACAACTAACTTGTGGCAATTAAATTCGAAGACCAAAAAATTTAAGAAATGCAGCGATAGTCATTATTTTGATATGTATTTAAATGACTTCTAGCATCTCTAAATAAAATGTAAAATAATAATCTTGGGGGCCTACAGAGTTAATATTCTGGCGAACGGTTTCTTAATAGCTTTGGGGCCTAAACTAACAGTTAGGACAATTGCAATTTACAATTCTATGGAAGACTATACAGAAAAACAAAAAAATTGGCAATCTAGATGACAGTTTTTACTAGCTTTCTTGAGCAAATATTTTACCAGTCATATACTTCTGCCGTGCTATTTCCTACGCCGTAAAGTTTTATTTGTTATTGCTACGCAAGATATTGTTATAAGATGCCAGAGGGGCGTATCAGAGGTCGTGAAGGATAGAGGTCTTAATAAAAATAAAATAACTTAATTTGATTTTTTATTTAAATTTGATGCAATAAATATTAACCCAGCTATTATTTACAACATTCCCGCTAATAGCCTTGTGATTCTCAGTGAGTGGAATATTAAATTTCTATCTCGATTATAATTAAATTCCTTTACATTGTCATTAAATATGTTATGGTCGCTTAAACCATACTCATTGTTTACACGTATACAATCTGTATCGCCATTATTCCAAATGTCTTACTCGCACATCCAGTTCAGTAGGTAGTCCCGCCCGTCAGTCGCACTCTTCACTGTACCGATGCTCGCAGTCCGCAGACTTCACACTCTGGTCACTCTCGTCGCCACTCGAACTTCGCTGTCTTCGCACACCCGCCGCTTAACGTCGTATAATGCTCCAAACTCTAGACTGTCGGCTGGGAGGCCCGTTGTGGCTTATGTATTCTCGCTGGCACGATCCATAATGTACCGAGCACCCCGAGTCACGCTGAGAGAGGTGGGGGCCATGACCAGAACATTCTCGCGACTATCACCCCAGAAATGCAATCCGCTCAAGAGCGAGAGCGCTCACAAGCCACGATAGATTTATCGTGGTGGAAATGACATGCGCAGTGGAACGCCTTTTGTAAATCCTCGTGCTCTCATCGGGTTAACTGCAGATTCCTTTCTCACACTGTCCTTTACACGCTTGACAGGGAAGTGGGAAGTGAAGCGACGCAAAACAGCAACATGTAACAATATTATGGAAACTAAGTTTGCAGCTCTTTTAGATTTTATATTTTCCCTTCCAAAAACCAATTTTGTCTCATGCCCTGGTACCGCAGGATTTCATTTTCCTCTACATCTACTCACGTTGACACCATGGAGGTTATTATCGCAACTACTTTCTCTTGCTGGACTTAAAATGGCTTTTTACGTCGTCCTTACATTGTACATAATACTTAACACTTCGACTGTGTGTATTTTTATGTTGAGATTTTTGTTGCTGTCTGGGCTGAATTAATTTTATCGGTACATTTTCCCTTAAACATCGCAAAATTTCCTGTTGAAATTTTCTTCTTCCTTGCTTCACTGAAACTACATTTTCAGCTGCTTTCTTCCTCTCACTTCATAATTGTTTATCACCTCCTCTACCCCACAGGGACGTTCCTTTCTTTCTTGAAGTTCTTCTCTTTGCTTTTACCCCTTGTTCCCTTTCGTCTAGGATCTTGCCCTAGGGTCCTATGGTGACTCCTAAGACTTTTTTCTTTCGCCTCTGATTAACTTTAACTTCAAGGACTCCGTATTTCATTTCTTTGTGTTTTGTTCGCTGCAACGTTTTCCATAGTACGTGGGACTGTTTCCTGTTTTTTATAATGGAGTGGAGAGATTTGGGCGGTTCTTAACACCGAGGTCTCGAGAACCAATGAGCTACCCAAACCTCTCCGTTACGCTCCACGCGTTATGTTATCGCAGCCAATGAGCTGCAGCTTTGTGTACGGCGAGAGTGATATGAACCAGTCATAACCCATAGCAGCAGCACGGTTTACCAATCAGAAGAGACCTGCAAAATAGGCGTTATCTTTCGGAGACAGGATAAAATTCCACTGTCGCCTGCACAAGTGAGCACAATCAGTGGTTTTATTGGCCGGTAACTTATAAGTGGAGTCACTCGCCTGTTTGACTTCGTTAAAGAAGATTGGCCAGTCCACCGGCGAAGTTACATTATTGGTAGAGCCTTGAGCATTTCGCGGTTCGAGTTGGCAGCAAGCTAGGCTGGACAGTCCTATACACACTGGAAACATTGCCGTTTGCTTATTGGTTGCTGTGATCAAGTGAGGCCTCTGTACTGGACTGTTATACACTCACTAACACCACTGCATCCTTCTTATGACTGGCTCGCAGTTACACGGGGCGTGTGTAAACAACTGTCGTCGTCCAATCACAACAGTAGGAGAAAATAACATGTGTTTGGAGTCTACCTCGTCTCCGAATGAATTCGCGTAGTACTCTCGGCTCTAATTATTGGCTCAAGATTCCCGCAAGTCGTGTCAGACATACTGCCGGGCTATGGCAGAAGTCGGTCGAATGCACAGTAACTTGTAGTTCTTTCTGCCGCTAAATAGTACCGCGAATTTTGCAGGTCTCTGCGAATCAGGTACTCACAAGGAGGATCACTGGACCCTCAGCCTCGCAATGTACAGTACTCTCAAAACACAGTCTCACTGTGCGTTACGTGCAGTAAACAACATGCGCACGCTGGGATTGGATGTGTTACGATGAGTTTAAGTCCTGTGCACTCTGAACCAGTGATACCAATCAGAGAAATAAATTTCTCCCGGATTCGGTGGATAACGTTTTACCGACTGATGAAACAAGAAAATGAACCCTTGAGAAGATGACTTATAGATGTGGAATTCTAGACATTTAATGGAAATCGCACATAAAGCAGTGGAATTCAGCTATCATATGAATAAGTTATCTGGCACTGATTACCAATGGTGCAGTTTTCACTGGTTTTCATTTATTTGGCTCAATTTTCACTATTTCAAGTTTAGATTGTGGTGATTAATCTAAACTGCTCACAAAAGTTTTAGCATGTATCAGAATCCAGGAAGTTATATTGAATAAGAGTACTGCAGTTTACATATCATATAAAGTGAAAAAAAAATCCACAATGCTCGTTTACATCATCCCATTATGAAACAAATAAAAGGCACGAACTTAAAAACAACTTAAACAAAGGAATCTCATCCGTTTCAATAACAAAAGAAAAGTTCTTCTCAGATACATTGACAAACTTCAATAACGTGTATGACCTTCACGATTCCTGAGGCTCGCTTGTATCTGACGAGGCTTGCCAAAAACACGATCATTAATCATTTCCTGAGGCAAACTGTCAAATTCCTGAACTTCTGCTGTTTTTAATGCATGAGGTTGAACTTACCGGGTTTGTGTGCGTGCAATACGCATGTCGCTGGAGGGGGAGACGCCAGTGTTTACATGATTCGCACAACGTAGGTACGATACACTAATAGAAGCATACATATTACAAATTATTTGGTGTACGGGGAATATGATAACTTTTTGTAAGCAGCGGGAAATATGATAAATTTTGTGAGCAATATAGGAAGATTTGTCAATATGTGATCTGATTGCATACAACTGCAGGTCTGCTACTGTAAGCGTATATGTAAACCGCGTCGACTATGAGTGTCCGGACCTCCTTGGAATTACAGTTACCCTCCCCTCTCATGGACTCCTATAACAAACCTGGCCTGGAATTCCTTGTTCACCATATTTTGTGTATCGTCTATAAAAATAGCAGTTCAGTTCAGTTTATATTTTTACTTGTACTGCAATATACCTAACGAATTTTAACGTATGCGTTCGGGATGTTACAGGAGTGCTTCTCGAGAATATCATGTAGGGCCTTTAGATAAAATTATGAAGAAATTTATAAGGTTGACTGTTGGTGTAATAAAAGTACCATTGGGCTAACATCACAAATCTTTGGAAAGCAATGAGTCTTTATTCTTTTTGCTAACATATTTTTTATAAATACGAAATGGAATCTCGGTCACAAAAGCTTCCTTTGCTCTCTAATAGGAATAGACGCTGAAACCATGGAGGGTTGGTAAAATGCCCCTTTTTTTTTTAGATGAACTCCCACTGGAAAAAAATACCTTCTTCGCCCTTGTCTGCTGCCGTCTGCCTGGACAACAATATTTTAGACGTGTATTTGTAGACCCTTACCGTAAATCTCAGTAGATCCACAGACTAACTTGCGTAGTTCCCGCCCTTCTGAAGTACTTCTACCATCTTGTCGCATGATCTCGAAAAAAACACCGCCATATTTATAATACGACGAAATTGGTTTTTCTATTGTTCTCGTAGTAGTGAAAATTTACAAGGTACTTAAGAATAGCCATTTCCTGACGATTTCAAAAAATGCGAATAATTGTAATGAGTAGCCTATTTGTAATTTGNCGAGAATATTTAGTTTTGTAATCACAGTCTGACTTTCTTGAAACGCACATCATTTTCTGACGATGGCCACTTTTAGTAAGTTTAACTGATTTCTAGCACTTCCCATATTAGCTTTGAATTTTTTCGTGATTCAGATACTTTTAAATCACATTAAGAACGCGATAAGTTTTTTGGTTATTTTGTCATCAACTTAGTTAAGCCAAATGTACGTTGATATAACGAATTTTTATGGGAAACTGAACCTTGGAAATTGACAGTCCCTAATAATCAAGACTCGCTCTTGATGATAATCAGTAAAACTATTAACTTCGTATGTTTAATTTTTTTGGTAACAAGGAAGTTTTATGAAAAAATCAAAATTGTTGTAGTTTTTCCGTGCATTGCTTATTAATATGCAAATCACTACAACGAGAATGCGGTTTTTCAGAACTTGTAAGAGATAAGTACTTCATTTTGTGATTCTAAAAATACTAAATACTTCAGTCCACATCTCACGTCAAACTGTAATACATACAAACGCTCACAGCGAGAGAGCACATATGTTATTGTTTTGGGCCTAGAACAACTGGAAAACAGAACCGGTATTTGTCATTTCTGTCTTTGCAGAAGACCTATTCGCCAAATAATCGAGACGTCTCAGTGTGTTGGGAAGGAATGAGAGAGAAAGAGAGTGAGGAAGAAAGAGGATAAAATAAATAGGGAAAAAGCGAGTGAGGAACAATGAGGATAAAATAAAGAGAGAGAAAGCGAGTGAGGAAGAAAGAGGATAAAATAAAGAGAGTAAATGAGAATGAAAGAGAATGAGTTTGCGAGAGCATTAAAGAGAGCGAGTGAGAGTGTGAGGAAGAAAGGGTATGAAAGAGAGTGAGGGAGAAAGGGTATGTGATAGAGGGATAAATAGAGAGAATGAAATAAAAAGAGATAAAAATGCAGACTGAAATAAGAAGAGAGAGGAAGAGACAGAATTAAATAAGAAGAGAGAGGAAGAAAGACTCTTAAAGGGGAAGAGAGAATGAGAGAAAGAATGAAAGAGAGAGAAAAGAGAAAGTTTTGAGTTTTACAGATGAGCAGCTTAGTTCTTATGCGCCGATGTCGAGTATAGCAAGGCAGAGATGAAGAAATGACCGAATGCGACTTTATGACAAACAGGAGTGCCCAGAAAACACCTGTCAGCCAATAAGGGAACATTGGCCTTGTGTGCCACGTCGGTTTTGTTCTCAGCTGGTAATCGAGGAAAGTTAACTGCTTTATAAGGGGAATTAGAANGAAAAAAAAATCACAATGCTCGTTTACATCATCCCATTATGAAACAAATAAAAGGCACGAACTTAAAAACAACTTAAACAAAGGAATCTCATCCGTTTCAATAACAAAAGAAAAGTCCTTCTCAGATACATTGACAAACTTCAATAACGTGTATGACCTTCACGATTCCTGAGGCTCGCTTGTATCTGACGAGGCTTGCCAAAAACACGATCATTAATCATTTCCTGAGGCAAACTGTCAAATTCCTGAACTTCTGCTGTTTTTAATGCATGAGGTTGAACTTACCGGGTTTGTGTGCGTGCAATACGCATGTCGCTGGAGGGGGAGACGCCAGTGTTTACATGATTCGCACAACGTAGGTACGATACACTAATAGAAGCATACATATTACAAATTATTTGGTGTACGGGGAATATGATAACTTTTTGTAAGCAGCGGGAAATATGATAAATTTTGTGAGCAATATAGGAAGATTTGTCAATATGTGATCTGATTGCATACAACTGCAGGTCTGCTACTGTAAGCGTATATGTAAACCNATATAGGAAGATTTGTCAATATGTGATCTGATTGCATACAACTGCAGGTCTGCTACTGTAAGCGTATATGTAAACCTCGTAGACTATGAGTGTCTGGACCTCCTTGGAATTACAGTTACCCTCCCCTCTCATGGACTCCTATAACATACCTGCCCTGGAATTCCTTGTTCACCGTATTTTGTGTATCGTCTATAAAAATAGCAGTTCAGTTCAGTTTATATTTTTACTTGTACTGCAATATACCTAACGAATTTTAACGTATGCGTTCGGGATGTTACGGGAGTGCTTCTCGAGAATATCATGTAGGGCCTTTAGATAAAATTATGAAGAAATTTATAAGGTTGACTGTTGGTGTAATAAAAGTACCATTGGGCTAACATCACAAATCTTTGGAAAGCAATGAGTATTTATTCTTTTTGCTAACATATTTTTTATAAATTCGAAATGGAATCTCAGTCACAAAAGCTTCCTTTGCTCTCTAATAGGAATAGACGCTGAAACCATGGAGGGTTGGTAAAATGCCCCTTTTTTTTTTAGATGAACTCCCACTGGAAAAAAATACCTTCTTCGCCCTTGTCTGCTGCCGTCTGCCTGGACAACAATATTTTAGACGTGTATTTGTAGACCCTTACCGTAAATCTCAGTAGATCCACAGACTAACTTGCGTAGTTCCCGCCCTTCTGAAGTACTTCTACCATCTTGTCGCATGATCTCGAAAAAAACACCGCCATATTTATAATACGACGAAATTGGTTTTTCTATTGTTTTCGTAGTAGTGAAAATTTACAAGGTACTTAAGAATAGCCATTTCCTGACGATTTCAAAAAATGCGAATAATTGTAATGAGTAGCCTATTTGTAATTTGACTGTATATTTACTGTAGCCCTATGTGATATTTTACAACCTATTCAAGAATATTTAGTTTTATAATCACAGTCTGACTTTCTTGAAACGCACATCATTTTCTGACGATGGCCACTTTTTGTAAGTTTAACTGATTTCTAGCACTTCCCATATTAGCTTTGAATTTTTTCGTCATTCAGATACTTTTAAATCACATTAAGAACACGATAAGTTTTTTGGTTATTTTGTCATCAACTTAGTTAAGCCAAATGTACGTTGATATAACGAATTTTTATGGGAAACTGAACCTTGGAAATTGACAGTCCCTTATAATCAAGACTCGCTCTTGATGATAATCAGTAAAACTATTAACTTCGTATTTTTAATTTTTTTGGTAACAAGGAAGTTTTATGAAAAAATCAAAATTGTTGTAGTTTTTCCGTGCATTGCTTATTAATATGCAAATCACTACAACGAGAATGCGGTTTTTCAGAACTTGTAAGAGATAAGTACTTCATTTTGTGATTCTAAAAATACTAAATACTTCAGTCCACATCTCACGTCAAACTGTAATACATACAAACGCTCACAGCGAGAGAGCACATATGTTATTGTTTTGGGCCTAGAACAACTGGAAAACAGAACCGGTATTTGTCATTTCTGTCTTTGCAGAAGACCTATTCGCCAAATAATCGAGACGTCTCAGTGTGTTGGGAAGGAATGAGAGAGAAAGAGAGTGAGGAAGAAAGAGGATAAAATAAATAGGGAAAAAGCGAGTGAGGAACAATGAGGATAAAATAAAGAGAGAGAAAGCGAGTGAGGAAGAAAGAGGATAAAATAAAGAGAGTAAATGAGAATGAAAGAGAATGAGTTTGAGAGAGCATTAAAGAGAGCGAGTGAGAGTGTGAGGAAGAAAGGGAATGAAAGAGAGTGAGGAAGAAAGGGTATGAAAGAGAGTGAGGGAGAAAGGGTATGTGATAGAGGGATAAATAGAGAGAATGAAATAAAAAGAGATAAAAATGCAGACTGAAATAAGAAGAGAGAGGAAGAGACATAATTAAATAAGAAGAGAGAGGAAGAAAGACTCTTAAAGAGGAAGAGAGAATGAGAGAAAGAATGAAAGAGAGAGAAAAGAGAAAGTTTTGAGTTTTACAGACGAGCAGCTTAGTTCTTATGCGCCGATGTCGAGTATAGCAAGGCAGAGATGAAGAAATGACCGAATGCGACTTTATGACAAACAGGAGTGCCCAGAAAACACCTGTCAGCCAATAAGGGAACATTCGCCTTGTGTGCCACGTCGGTTTTGTTCTCAGCTGGTAATCGAGGAAAGTTAACTGCTTTATAAGGGGAATTAGAAGCAAATAATGTTTTTTATCTTCACCCGTAGCTCTGTGTTCTCGGTTTTGGTTGCCGAGATATTCTGAAATGTAGAATGTGGTGGTGACGGTAGTTTCAGAGGTATATTAAATATATTACTGTAGCGTGCAGAACAATACACAGCCTTTCACTTTAGAAACAGAGGTTATCAACATATTCTCTTCTCTTTACTGTCCTCACAAGTTCGAGCCAAAGTACGTATAAGGATCTGCGAAGAAACGTTCCTCTCTTTCCAACGTGCCCTGAGGAGCAGCAACTTTCGTAAATTTGATTCCCCTCTGCAATAAAGTGGTTCCAACTTCTAAGTAACTGTGTCGTAGCTAGCTGATTGTTCGCGTACGAAGCGAAAAGAACCTGTAACTTCCTCATCCCTANAGCGAAAAGAACCTGTAACTTCCTCATCCCTATATACCGTGCCATATATACACAACTAAACTCTCTTTTGCGCTGGGGGATTTGTTCAAGTTACTTATCGTTCTGTAACTTTAAAAAACACATTTCCCACGAATTCTGCTTGGACGATAAAAAATAGGACTTTGTGCTGATTTAACCTGCGCATTGCAATACTGGTGAATTGATTCCTGCTTGAGTAATTTTACAGCTGAAGTTTAATACAGACCACAATTATTATCACGTTATGAGGCTGGCTTTTACAATAAAGTGCTGTGTTTATGTACTGCATATATAAGTACTCTCCATCAGCAAGTTCTGAAATGGCGTAGCTTACTACATGAAAAATTAGTATTTTTTGACCGAACATTCCTTTCACTATTATGAAGTAGGTTTATTTACTTTTCTTTGTTAAGGCTTTTTTGATGTTGGGTGTACTTGACCTTTACCCGCCTGGCAGCCAACCAACTTCACTCTCACAAACTTCGTCTGTTTTCTGGACAACCGTTCTCCTGAGGGAGTTACACCAAGGCAATGTTTTTGTACATTAATTTACACATGATTATTACGTCAATAAAAGCGTTAAAGACCCAAGAGATACATTAATTGGAAAATAACATGACATCACTTATTTTCTCAATAAATTATATCCACCAACAGCCGCTCGCAGATTGCAGATCTCGATTCAAGACAACAGTATTCACGGAATTGTATTTTATTTTAAGCAGGCGTTATTATTTTCAATTGAAACCACTCGAAGTATACATTTTCAAGGCCATTTTCCTTGCTTACAAATTACTGCATGGCATAGGCGTATGATTTTTCTATATTATTATTTTTCATGGGGAATCAACTCACTGGGTTTATGAGTGAAGTGAGTGATGAGATATTTTCAACTCTTAACATCGTCGTTTTGAGAGCCGATGAGGGTGAAGAGAGGTGAGTATGGGGCAGCGCTGGAATGCCAGGGTGGGTAAAACGGGAGATCCCCGAGAAAACCCGCCGACCAGCGGAATCGTTCGGGACGATTCCCAATTGCGGAGATCCGGTCCGCCTTGGTGGGAGACGAGTAGTCCAACCACTACCCCACCACGACTCCATTCACAGGGTTTATCGTGTTGCCAAAAGTAATTTATCAATAAATGTTCAAAAAAATATACCACATTATAGTCAGCAGCTATGTAAAACCATGAACAACAAACACTAGCTACTCACGGCACGCACTACACGGCCTTCTGGTGAACTGAAATGAACGGGCAACAAAAGGTACAAGTTTAGAAGGCTGCAATTTCATCCGCCCGCACGTCAAAAGTTGCACTCTAAACTTGAAACAATGAGAATTGAGTCAAATTAGTGAAAACTGTGAGAATTGAGCACAACTGATAATCAGCGCCAGATAACTAATTAATAAAGTGGGCTGAATTCCACCGATTTATTTGTGATTTTCACAGAATGTCAAGAATTCCACCGCTATAAATCACTGGTTACCCGCTAATTGGCTTGATTCTCCGGTCAGCAGTAGCTTATCAACTNCAAGAATTCCACCGCTATAAATCACTGGTTACCCGCTAATTGGCTTGATTCTCCGGTCAGCAGTAGCTTATCAACTAACTCTCTGGGACTGTTATTTCACTGGTACAGACTTAGAGAGAAGCTTACCAAGCGACTGAACGACTCTCGGGTGGATAGCAATATGAGAGGCGCCCGATTGGCTGATGGTCACGTGAAAAACGGATGGGTGCTACGGGTTTTTGTAAGTCCGCCTTTAATGTGACACAGAGGAATTAATGTGTTTGTTTGAACTCATCATTTGCATGAGTGGCGAAGCCCGGAATTTTTCAACGGGTGTGTTACACAGTCTAACGGAAGGAAGGCATTTATCTAACTAATGCATCTCTTTCGGTTTTTGTAGTTTTAGTTTATTGCATCCAGTAGGTCTGCTAGAAGCACATGAATGTACAGAGATATAGGTCAATTCAAAACTGTGAAATATGAAATGTCGCCAAAGGCACTAGTGTAAAATAGAATACTGTGTAAATATAACGAGTTAAAAAAATTCTTTTATATTTTTTTAGTCTTTTATTACTGAATTCTTGCATTATTTTGTATTAACGTTCCAAGTTCTGAGAATTCTTATAGAAAGGTACCAAATTTTTCATTTTCTCTTGAACAGTGATATTCTCCTTCAGCGTTCAAACTTATTGACGTAATGAAAGAAATTATTATTTTGCAAGCAATTAACATTTTAATGACATGGTCTGAATAAACTACCGAATTAGATGGCATTTTGAAGCGGAAAAGAGAGGTTGTTTTGGTAGTAATTTTCCAGATTTTTAAAAATGTCCTACTAGCTAAAACATTCTTTTATCGTCCCTTGAAAAAGAGCCATCAAGAGAAATAAAGCGGTGCAAAATTTTATGGATTTAATGAAGCGTCATCTCGCTATTTAGAAAATTGTGTAAGCCAATGACTTGAATAACGTCGGCCATAGTTCCAGTACTCTTGACGAATACAGGTGTTTACTGTTAATTACTTCCAATGGTTGCTGGGTAGCGCTCTCCTTCTGAGAACATTCCAATTACTGGAGTTGGGAAGGTATTGCAGTGCCAGCGAAACAACACATTGTCCGGTGATTCACGACCTACCTTCCCTCGAGGTGTTTACAGACGCCCAGAAGGAAGAAATAAAGAATATTAGGTCATCCTTGGGGATTTTCTGCGAACAACAATTTAAAAGTAACATTAAATTTGAATTTGTAAATTTTTTCTTAGTGATTTATTTATTTGTGGAAATTCACCTTGTAGCACTTTTGAGGGCTCCAAAATGTTGGTTCTATGTCTAATTTGCCTTTTCAATAAGTATTTAAACTAAATTAGAACTAAATCGAAATGTGAATATCCTTTTAAGTTATTTCCGTGAGTACAGCAGCTGAGTATTTATTAAGTACCTACGCACTGTCAAGAAGTGATTTTTTCTTATACATAAATATTCGCTCACGGCTGATGTACACTGGATCGACTTTATTGACCTCGAGCCCGTCAGCGGAAACGGAAGAAAGCCAAGATATTTATAAGGTTTCTCTCAACCGTAAGGTGTTGGCGAAAAAATTATTTCCTCGTTTGAACCGAGGGACGATGCTGATGCACACGCCAACTGTCTGCAGATAGATACGTATCTCCACTGACTTGAACATCAACCAAGGTACACTCCAAACATACTCCGAGGTTGTGTCATTGCAATTTGCACTGGTGCACCAGTCCGTCACATTTCGCGGTCAGCTCAGGATAGTCCTGTCAATTCAGGGCCACTCTCTGATCGATGCTTTTCTCTGTCTTACATTTAAACATTTTGATCAAACTGCCGGAACATAAATATTTCCCTGATGTACTTACTGGCAAAATATTTCCGTGCTTTTACAGTAATATTGTTATTGAAAATCATCCAAACAAAAATTCGTATTACGTTAATAACTCCTGCTTCATAACTGCAGTGGCATTCTCCAGCAAAAATTAAAGCTAGATTTATTTAATATAATCTAAAAGTGCTAACATTGCATACTTCGTTAAAAAGCTCATAATGTAAAACTTTTAAAAGTGATCATATTTTATTAATTCATATACTTTACAGGTCAGAATTAATCAAGAACCTGAATATATTTTGGCAAGCTGGTACTCGGCGTTTGTTCAATAATTTATTGTTTCTCTAAAGGCCTACAAGGAGATTTGATTAATCATATCTGCTTCCTTTTGATAGTTGAAGTGATTCTCAGAATTTATGGCATGTTACATACAATAAGTCTCCTGCTACTGGAGAACTCCATGTACACCACTATGATATCTACACAAGAACAGCATGAGATCATCCCAGAAACGTGTAAAGCTACTTACAATGCTCTGAGGAATAACTACTAACAGTAAATACGTCAAGTATTAGATTAAGAAAAATTAAAATGTCTAAAGGAAGTAAGAAAAAACTATTCTAACAAAAAATTGTCTTGAAAACCTACGTCTTGTTGCGGCGAGTAAAATCAAAGGAATAAAGCGACCAGTACGAAAAGTCAGGCATTTGTGGTTTTGGAACAACAAAGAAAATTAACAAAAAAAAATTATTTTACAATTCTTATTTTTTAATACAGCATTCTGTTCAGAAAATATAAAGCATTGTCGCTATAGTTTAAAACACTCTTTTACCGAAGAATAAATACCATAATCAGAGAGATAACAACAGTGTTTTTGCTGACTTTTGACATTTTTGAAGGGCTACATTTATGTTTTAGTAGCAGAATTTATAAATGGGCCACATAAATATCGACTTACAATTCTATACTGGAAAAGGAATTACATTGAAACATTTTAGGGATTTTAAAAATTGTAATAGACACACGAGATAACTATAGAAGCCTCTTAAGCCACTCTTGCACGTGCACGGAGAAAGAGTAAGCATTCACGCGCTTTGACAACTGGGTACGCCATGAATACTGCTCACACATATGTGCTCTCGTTGTCAGGTTTGTCATCTCCGTGTTCCATCTCCGTGCAGCTAAAAACAATCTAAACATGAATAAGTGATTTCAATCAGTTGAAATATTTAATTGAATTTCCATTGAATGGCCTGTTATCTACTTGTGAATCAGAGGAATGCACTAAGGTTCTACTGCCAGGCGAGTGAACGAATCTACTCGCGGCTATGTTTATATGGAAATGTCTTTGCTATTTAAGACAGAACCCTCACTTTTATAGTTTTACTGTTTCGCTGGTATTTATAGGAACATAAGTAAAAACATTACAACTAGTAAACATTTCAGTTCCAAAGAAAAAATCTGTTTTTTTTTTTTTAATTCANGGCCTGTTATCTACTTGTGAATCAGAGGAATGCACTAAGGTTCTACTGCCAGGCGAGTGAACGAATCTACTCGCGGCTATGTTTATATGGAAATGTCTTGCTGTTTAAGACAGAACCCTCACTTTTATAGTTTTACTGTTTCGCTGGTATTTATATGAACATAAGTAAAAACATTACAACTAGTAAACATTTCAGTTCCAAAGAAAAAATCTGTTTTTTTTTTTTTAATTCATTTCTCAAAACGCTGGATTGTAATACCGGCTACATTTTTCACGACGTATTAATTTGTACACAGTCAACGCAGAACATTATTGACAGGCGACAAGCCAATAACAAACATTGCATAGCACACTGAGTGGTTGAGTCAGCTCCAATAGGACGATAGTAAATGGCAATACGTGACCACCACAAATAACAATTAGGGGCACATTTTTTCCGCGAAAAAATTTCAGGACAAGTTGTGTCCCAACGCACTGTAGTTCAGAACCGCTTTCGTGATTGGGTCATTTGGATTGTTACGCGTCCTATCTGTGTTCCCGCGAATCACGGACGGCCATTACCGGAGAAACTCAATTCTGATCGTCTCACTCATGTAACAGACTGTCTTCACACAAGATGTGGGCCGCCCTTAACAGCGAGGTATTGAGAGCCGACAAGGGTGACTTTTGGTGAAGGGGCGGGGGAAACGGGAGATCCCCGAGGAAACCTGCCGACCAGCGGCATCGTCCGGCATTATTCTCACATGCGGAAATCTGGGAGTGACCCGGCCGTGGATTGATACCGGTTCGCCTCGGTGGGAGGCGAGTAGTCTAACTGCTCGACCACCGCGGCCCCTTTCACACAAAGACAACCAGCCAATAGTCAAATGAAGACTGCAAGTGTTCACACGTGATATTGAAGTCTAGCCTCCACGTAATAAATCTATTTCGCGAAAAACAAGTATCCCTAATGATATTTCTGTAGTGGAGAATATAGGTGCAAGCTTGTTTTCAGTGCTAGTAAATTTGTGCCTTCCTTAAAGGGTTAAACAGTGAACACTTACAACAAAAATTAACTGTAGAATTTTGCTAACACACGTTGAGCAGTTTTAAGATATCTGCATTTGAAGCAGTGTTCACTGTTTCGTTTTTAGAGTGAAAAGTGCGCATTCTTCCTGCACACTCGCGACGTCTCGCCCATAGCGTCTAGAACCACGCTGGCAAAACATTGCATGAAGCCTCGTGTATGGACCTGCCTTTATGAGGCTATCCTCACAAAGGCTGTTCGCGGTAAAGTGAGCACTTTTCAAAGCCCTGCTTAAGATCTGCTCGTACGCACATTCCGTACGCTTCTGCCACACGTCACGTTGACATTGCGACGGGCCTGATTACTTTGTGAATGCGTCGGTCAAGTGAAAGCGTTAAATTATTAGAAAACTAACTATTTTACCATTTTACCATTTTACTAATTCATACGCTTATATGCATTAAAAATACACAAAGCGAAAGAAATAATTTCAGTACAATCACACGTTTTTCCTAACACTTTTAATTCAGCATTAAGACATGGAACTACATTATCTTCGTCGTTACCAACTTTACTGGGCTCATGTCAGTCAGTGTGCCCGTTAAAATACATGCAGGCAGGGGCAGTGACATTTTGCAAAGGTTGATTTCAAAATTGCCCCCTTTATCATGGACAATCTCTACAAGAAAGTATCTTGCGAATGCGAAAACGCGAGGATGTCAGCCCTCTGGCGACCCAGGCATGCCCATCACTCGCATATTCATATCCTATACGAGCAAACCAAGGGGGCCGCGGTGGTGTAGTGGCTAGAATACGCGCCTCCCACCTGGGCGACCAAGGCATGCCCATCACTCGCATATTCATATCCTATACGAGCAAACCAAGGGGGCCGCGGTGGTGTAGTGGCTAGAATACGCGCCTCCCACCTGGGCGACCAAGGCATGCCCATCACTCGCATATTCATATCCTATACGAGCAAACCAAGGGGGCCGCGGTGGTGTAGTGGCTAGAATACGCGCCTCCCACCTGGGCGATTCCCGGCGGGGCCGCTCCCTGATTTTCGCAGGTGGGAATCGTGCCGGACGATGCCGCTGGTCTGCGAGTTTTCTCGGGGTTCTCTCGTTTCCCCCACACTTGCATTCCGGAACCGCTTCATACTCACCTCACTTCACCCTCATAGGCTCTCAATTCTTCGATGTTAAGAGCCGCCCGAATCTCTTCACTCGCTCACGAGCGAGCAAACAACTGAAATGTCGTTCAGTCTTCCCATGGCAGCTACAACGTGTGAGAATTTTAGTCAATCTGCAATTTTACAAAATAAATCTTAAATGCTGTACCTCTATGTTAAGCACGGAAACGGAAATAGGAAACGTAAACTTATATTTGGAGAAAAAATTTTTCTTTGTTGTTATTCGCAGGCAGACAACACTCCGACACACGTAGTACAAAAACGAATAAAATGCTGCTTGAATACGAACGACTGCAAAGTTTGTTTACAACCAACAATATATTTGTTTCATCTCTGACCAAGATAACCTTTCATTTTCGTTATAATAGTTCACCAGACGTCTTCGTGGTAGTGTCAGTTGCATTGCAAAGGGAAAATACCGTAATTAGTAAATGAGAAAGAAGTAATAAATATTTCCATATTATATTCACTAAAATAAATAGGACGGCTCCAAGACTGTAAACAGCACGCACAAGTTATTAGCCTTAACACCTTTCACCACATAGCTACTTTTTCCTACTGTGTTCAAATTATTTAGGAAGGTATGTGATGTCAGGTAGTCGCATGGACCTAAATAGTATAATAAAGTCACCTCTTGGGAATAACTGAGGTTAGTGATTTATAGAATCACTGCTCTTCAGAAAGACATTAAACGTCTGCATGAGGAACGTACATTCCCTCGGTTGCAGTTTCGTAATTGCAGAATATATCGATTTATGAACGTATGCATCGCGACAAAAGTTACGTACTGAACACTACTATATACGACAGACAACTTTTAATATCACTGAACAGTTACCTTCGGTGCGAAGTAACATTTATTTACTGTGAGAACGTTCACTTTTTCTTATAGAGGAAGGTAACATTGTCATATAACAAAAACTTATGAACAATAAAATTGTTAAGAGCAAACCTATGTTTCTGTAACTTTTTAAAATTAAAATAACATTGTGTTGCTGTAAAAAAAGAGCTTCAAAGAAATAGTTTTCTCTGCCATTTGCTTTGTAAGGATTTTTTTGGAGTGTAAAGCAAAATTACAATTAAACATTTTACTTATGTCACGCTCGCCGTTTGTCTCCCTGTGTCCTTGGCACCTTTAAAAGCCTTGTACAGAAGAATTCATTATTTAAAACTTGTGAAAATGTTTTTTAACTTCTAAATTTCTCTTTTAATGCAATTATCGGAAAATATAAATATCTTTATTTCATAATTTTTCGCTTATTTACGCACCAAAATAAAAAAAATTCTGTTTTTATTTATCACAAAATGCATAAACAGAGCTCCTGGTAAATATAAGATAGTTCGTTAAAACAAGAAGTTACAGAAATAGCTAACATAACACGGATTCTGTTTTGCCAAGTTGGGAAATATTTTTAAGATGAGTTCATAAATGACAAATGAACTTACTTTTAAGTGGATTTTCTTTCCACAAAAGTGAACAATATTAAAGATTACCTAATGAATTGTGAGTGTATTCAGCAGGTGATTCAATACGACAAGCTTGGTTTTAACGGGTTATATTTGTTCCATAAACAAATGAACAAATATTATTACAGTAGATAACTCGTGTTGCAAGACAGCCACAATGTCAAAAGCCCGATTAGGTCCCGCAGAAGGGCTTTGGGCTTTATAAGGGCAGAAGGCGGGGAGGGAGGGGCTGGCCTCAATCTACCACGCCCTTTGAAGGCAAAGGAAGCCTCGAGGATAGCCAAGGTACTGAGGGCTAAGTGTTAGGCCCTGCTCGCCCTCAGGCAAGTCAAGCAAGGCTTTACAAGGTCGGAACTAGCCGACACCAAGAGCTGCAACCGAGTAGTGTTCTTGAAAATGGAAAAAAAATAATACGTCAAGATTTAATTACGGCAATAAAATTGGCGTATATGTTAGTTTTAATAAAAGAAGAATTCGTGGAACTTTTACAATACCTGCCTAATACACTGCTGACCATTAAAATTCCAAATACTTTATTACCACATCGAGGGAATGCGTACAACAGGGTAGGAAAACGACGTGGTTAGTTGTTCAGCAGAGAGGCACAGCAGGTGCGCCAGTGGCAACACTGATAAGCGGTGTATACGTGGAGGCCGCTGAGAGGTAGTAGCGTTTTGTTTCCACGACGGTGAAGTGCAAGAGTGGAGTGTGCATGCCACGTCGAAGAACATGACAACCACACGAACAGGTTTCCGCTTTTGACAGTGGGATATTCGTGGCACGAGGGATAGTGGATTATCATACCACGGAGTTGGTTTTCGCGTTGGGAAGAAATGCAGCCGAAGTGAAGCGGGTGTGGGATCAGTGGGTCGAGGAGGGACGGGCTGAGCGACGTGCAGGAAGTCGACGGCCCCGTCTCACCAGCGAGCACGAGGAGAGACATCTGGTGCACATGGCGATCCACAGGCCCGTACAGCAACATCGAGCACCCTCACTCTGAAGTTCAGGCACGTGGAACATCGTCGCCGTCTGCAGCCTCGTCACTCCGGCTGCCACTGGCTGCTCGCCAAAGGCACCAGCGGCTGCGACGGTGCGTGGAACTTCGGCCCTGGAGGGACGAGTGGCACGCCGTCGTCTTCTCCGACGAAACCCGCTCCTGCTCGCAGCACGACGACGGCGGCACCACATCACACGCCTGGCCGAGTCACCGAGCGAGGTGGCGCAATGGTTAAACTTCGGACTCGCATTCGGTAGGACATGGGTTCGAATTCGGGTCCGGACATGCTGATTTCGGTTTTCCATGGCTTCCCGAAGTCACTCCAGGAAAATGTCGGGATGGTTCCCTATTACAGGCCATTGACTATTCATACCGGTCCCTGCACGTCTGAGTAACTTAGAGACGTATGCACAGCCATGTTGGCCCAGTACTTGAAGTCATGGTGTGTGGGACCATAGCGTTCCAGNAGTACTTGAAGTCATGGTGTGTGGGACCATAGCGTTCCAGCCCCACTCGCGCCTAGTCCACATCGCTGGTTTGTTAACCAGCATTCGTTACATCGCGGAGGTGTTGGAACCAGTTGTTGTCCTTTATCTTCAAGGCCAGCCTAGGGCGCTTTACAAAGAGGACAGTGGACGAACATTTAAATAATAATTCTGAGTAGCATACTTATAACTATATAACAGTCGAGACAGTAAATATTTTACATATTCTGGCATCAAATACTACTCAGACTTCAAGAGATGAGACTAGAAATGTAGTAACGGAATGAGAGTTTTTTTTTGCATATTTACGCAATACTCTAAGTATTATTTCAGTACAAATAAAAAATTAATACATAAGATTTCAATTTAAAATTTTTTTTAGATCGGATAATAAATGCAGGTTTTCGATTTGACATACCCTATATCAATTTAACCGATATGGCCACCACTGCTGTTCCCTCGAAAACCGAGCCTCCTAAATCTTGATGAGGCCAGTCGTGTACTGAACATTGTGCTGTGGGAATATCCGAAAATATAAGTTTTTTTAGAAATAAGTTTTAAATATTATTTTATAAATTAATTGAAATGTTGGTTATTATTTATAAATTTCTAAAGTTCATTAACTTTTTTGGGATTTCTTGGAATATTTTGGTTACAAGGTCATTAAATGTCACGGGTCAAGGTCAAGGTCAGCTGGACCCAACATGGCTGACGAGATGGACACTAGTCGACTTGACAAGTGCCAGTCGTTTTGGGAGCTTAGTCGATCCACCTGTCATGGAACCCCGGACCTCCTATGTGTACATCTTTACATAATTTTTTTTTTAGTTTTTAAGATTTTTATTTATTTTTGTGATTTTTCTTGTTTGGGGGNTTCCAGTCAGCCACATTGAGGAGCAAGCTTTTTTTCCCACAAATTTTTGGAATAATGGGAAATTTTGAGGGGAAAACCCGATTTCAAGCGGAAAATAGTCGAGTTTGAGGGAAAAACGAGAAAAAATTTGAGGGATAAACGGAAAATTACAAGATGGCGGCAGATCCGAAGATCCGCAGTCCTCCGCTCTTGTCCTCGGATCGGCATAATATATCTACTCTGGTATTGCCGGAGAAATGGGACGCCTCGTCGGAGCAGTGGGTGTTGGGTCCAGCTGGACAGCTGGTCCTTCAAGGACTGACACGAGTGAGGGTGGAGGGGCGCGGCTATCACCTCCCCTCCTTACCCCTCCTACACCCGCTCCAGTACGTGGCGAGGCGGCGTTTTAAACTGACCAATGAGAAGTCATGGAGGAAACAAGTGCTTCGGGAACCCAGCATTTTGAAACCAGAGAGAACCATACACCAGGGAACTGACATTTGGGGGGAATTATCATTGGTTTTAAATAATTATGGTGAAGGGGTGAAGTAGGAAACGAGAAAAAAAAAGTTATTTAATTTTTCTAATTTACGTGACTTATTAATATTCTTTTGTGTTTGTTTTAATTCTTTGGGTTTTTCTGAATACGGTTTCAAATTTAAGATTTCTACAAGTGTTTTTAATGACCATGTTTTTTCGTAAAAAAAAAATTTTGTAGAACTTCATAATAATAAATAAAGACTTTTCATAAAATTCTTCGAGGGTTTTCCTTCATACACCACACACTTCCTTTTAAGATCTTAGAGTTCTGCGTACTGTGCCTCGTGGCGGTCCGTTATATGTAAAACTAAAAAGGTTAAATATTTTGAAGAAAAGAAAAAGCAAATACTGAAGGTATTGAAGGACGTATCGCCTGCTTGATGCTCCAGAGGCAAGGTCAGGAAGGACAAAGCACTCCCACGTGCACCACTAGAGAACAATGAT
The DNA here is from genome assembly GCA_002778355.1 of Clitarchus hookeri. Lineage (NCBI taxonomy): Eukaryota > Metazoa > Arthropoda > Insecta > Phasmatodea > Phasmatidae > Clitarchus > Clitarchus hookeri. The sequence goes on along the minus strand of NQII01003358.1, from coordinate 118,049 downwards.
GGAAGTACTTGGGCGCAGAAGGCTTATGAAGTATTCAAGCAAGCGAGCTGCATGCGAGTGTAAGACTCCCAGGTCTGCGGGTCCGTTGCACTCCTGGAGGATTACGGAGGGGTGGAAAACAAGCATTCATGGTTTGGGTGGGACGGGTGATCGCGGGTAATTATTAACGCGGAATTAGCGCGCGCGGCAGACTTTTCCCGAGGCATCGCTTGAAGTATGTGCAGCTTTAAAGGCGCAGGCGCGTATGTGTGTGTGTGCGCGGCTGGGCGCGCGGGGTCAGGTAATCCTGTAGGTAAGCAGGCCAGTGTGTTTTATACCGCGCGGGAGGTAATCCTCGTACGGCCGACGTGAACTCGCCGTTGTGCGCGCGTGTATTTTCCAGCCTGTCCCTATGCTGCCGTCGTCTGGTGCGCCGCTGGGGATGATTGGTGGCCGCTTTCCGCCTTCGCACACGATACTGCACGCTGTTGGCGATTAATTCAGAAATACTAAGGACTGTAATTAAGACTCTCGCAGCCTCATGCGAAATTACCATCACCATGCATCCTGTAAGATTCATAATTTACCGTAAGTAATTAGAGCCAATATAATTCTGCATTGTTCTCACGGCTACATATATTTACGGAAATATGAACCTAATATACGGAAACGTAATACGAAATGACGAGAAACGGAACTGGACTAACGGAACCTCTTCGCATTTCCTACAGCGCTGAGGTTCCGGGGAGAGAACAACGTCGAGTCTACACGAGGCTTTCTTGACCTTTGTAACAAGAAAAGTGTCGATTATGTGGCGGTTAGGATATCCACGCCACTAAGGTGTAGATATTCCTACAAACATCACAAAGTACCGCAAGGTATACCGGTGACCGCTAGTGACGTTAAAAACACACACTCGCATTACTAGAAACTGAAAAAGTTATGTATGTCACATTTCTTGAAATAATGTATTAATTTCCTCCATTGCATTAATTATTCCTCCATTTAGTAAGAAAGCAATAAATTAAATAATGAAATTTGTATGCCACATCTTGGGAAACAATAAACAGATTCCTACCAAATTTAGCAAACAATCAGTACCACGGCAGGATACGTAAATTCATATTTTATTTAGTCAGACACGTGTATTTAAAATGACAGCTAGATGATAACTTTGGTTTATTATACTATACCTGTTAAAACATGTAACCAATTTCAACTAAATTTTCTATGCTCTTAATGTCTCGTACAACCATCAAATGTGTCCACGTGGATATTTTTGTGCTTAATTTTGTTAAAAACCCCAATACGGAGAAATAAAACTTTTATGTCGCATCTCGGGAAATAGCCCATGTAGCGAAACACATATGACCCATTAATGGTTTAGAGTCGGATACCAAGCCAGCTAAATGTTGGCCAACATATGGCATGCACCTGGCATCATTGCTGGTCCTGAAGTGGCACCACTAACCAGCCGTACTTCGGCCATAACTGGCCCAGGTGTGGTGAGCACAAATGGTCCAAGCATGGCCCATATGCTTACAACAACTATGGTCCGTCGACGCACCACTTGACAGCCATCAGATGGCCTACTGATTGCTACCCATGCTTTCACCAGCAATTTGTACAGCTTAGGAGCTGTCAGTGCTGAAATGCAGTTTGTAAGCCGTTTATGGACCATCAGTAGTTCACCTACTCTAAACCATCAGGTTCGTTTCCATCAGTGTGTGGTAAATGGCATGACTGAGGTCCTGACAGTTAGCCATAGTAGGGCCAGTTGTGTAGATCCATAAGTCGTCTGGGCCAACAATGCCAGCAGTAAAACCACAGACGGCCGACTGTCACTTGCTATGTGGCAATGAATTAATTCCCATCAAAATCTGGGCGACTACATGTAGTTTGCAGTACGTCTTAAGGAGGTAGTCATATGTTTTCAATTTAACAGCCGTGTATGTATTTGTATGCTAGCCTGCCATACGTCACAAATAATTTTGACAGGACTTAATATATTGGCATTCTTTGTGACAAAAACATAATGTACCAATAGATAACAATTTTTTTACCAGTACACCACGTAAACCTACATATTTTAAGTGGGTGATACGTTTCTTAATGGTGGCAGTATAAATGGTTTAGATAAGTGCGTTATATCTTTTAAACAATATAACGAAGTTCAGCCGGTTTCTGCGTCCTCACAGTGTATATTAGATACGCCAAATATGTGTTTATAAGGGTCTCTTTTGCTTGCTGGTTTGTAAAGTAGTGCCAAGTGAGAAAATGGAAACATTTGGCCATATTTTAGGAGCCAATCTACTAATTCCCACCGAATTTTGCAAACAAATAAAACTAGATGTAAACTTACATAATTTANTACTAATTCCCACCGAATTTTGCAAACAAATAAAACTAGATGTAAACTTACATAATTTATATGACTCACATATATGTTTTCAATATTACGGCTCTGTAAATATTTCAGGTTAGTAAACACCATCTACAAAAAAATTCGAATGATTAAAACTGAAGTTGTTTCAGCTAAGCCTACCTCCGTACTGCAGTTGGTNTATATGACTCACATATATGTTTTCAATATTACGGCTCTGTAAATATTTCAGGTTAGTAAACACCATCTACAAAAAAAATTCGAATGATTAAAACTGAAGTTGTTTCAGCTAAGCCTACCTCCGTACTGCAGTTGGTCGCATGCCAGCTTGCGGTATAAGTTCTAGGTTCGAGTCCAGGTTAAGTCACGTGCGTATTTGCAATTGTCTCACTGTTGTTGCATGAGTTCCTGTCTCTAATGCTATCTCTGTCAACAAGACACCGAGGCCTACCTACTATCTAATATTCTAATAACTTCGTGTACTGATGTGTCCATGTCGAGGAAAGTAGGCTCATTAGTAGGGCCAGTGACATTTCGCGTAAAAATCGGAGCACGCAGTAGACTTCAATGCTATATACACACCACAGCTGTTGTTACACCTCCATTGGCTGCTGATGTCGTGTCCTTCTTTGACCAAGCCACTAAGGACTAAGTAACTCCGACACTTAACCTTCGTGATTCGTGCGCAAACGGTTAACACAGGTCAGAACATTTTATAGCCAATCAAAGAATCTGGACGACCCTACAGTGCTTTGGACTGTATCTTGTCTCGAAATCTTTTCGCGAAATATCACTGCCCCTACTCATTAGTTATATATGAATACCCTGACATTTGGTGCCTCTTTATTTCCCGAGGTGGTAGTGTCTCTCGTTACATAGAACAACTTCTTTCGTATCTGAGACTAATTTATCGATGCGAATGGTTGGATTTCTCGATGCACGTGTTTGTTTGGCATCAAGTTATTTTTTCGCGTGACTTCAGCAAATGGGCGTTCTGGTGGGAGTCAAGGAAAGGAAACGCTGTGAAAACAGACGAAAATGTTAACTCGAAAATTATGTGCCATTTGGAAAACATATAACATTAAATAGAAACAGCAACTAATGGATATTTATTCTCCCCAAAGCTCTTTGCTGGAACTCAGTGTAAATTACCGAAACGCTGCGTGTTGCTTTCAAACATATCAGATTTACACTAAATTTTCATTTCGCACATTACCTTTATCTTACAATGACACGTTCGATTAATTAATTGCGTGGAGGGGTTGTGTGTGTGCGCTTGTGGATGCGAACAGGTATTTGTTCGGCGTGTATTAACAGTGTGCATATAAATACGCATTTGCGGCAGCGAAGCGTGACCTCTCATCTGATGTGGAGTAGCGATGGCCATAACTCCGTCAATATCCCTCTGCAGTTATCTTTGGCAGTGTGTATTAGTTCTCGTCGACACCGCTACGCCAAGTGTGGGGTTCTCACGCAATGCAACCGAATACAAGTCTGGCAACGCGCCTTTCTGCTTACCTTGGGAATATTATCATATTTCGACGTATTATAAACGTTATAAACTTAGGAAAATATGCCATCTACTTATTAAAAAACTGCTGATCAGCTTACATACTAAAGCCAGGGTTTACATTTTATGCAGAAAGGTACATTAATATAACTAAATTTAACAAATTTAATGTTATAAATTTGCAATTGTAAAGACAAACACGTACACCAAGTGAAACTACAACCGTTTGCCTTATTTATAAAGTAACAACACGGAAAAAAAAATATCATTACTCGTTATCTTGAAATAAAATCGCCAGATATTCAAACAATATAGTACATATTTTATGTTTACCTGCGATGCGCTATGCTATTTTTCATCAAATACCAGTCATTAAGGGTTGTTTACAAAGCACAGATCTGGCATGCTACAACACTGAATTAAACATCGCAGTTCTCGTACAAACACTCTTTCATACCTTTGCGTTGTATGTTTGTGCATGCCGTTGAGTACATAGCACGTTTTTCATGCAAGCCACGGTTCTAAAGATTTAATAACAATAATTTATACATACATATTGTGGTTTTCAGTTTTGTAAAGCCCTATAATTAGGAAATATTTTGAAAAATAATGTTACAAACAGTCTACAATAGGGTTCCCAGGCTTTTGTCTGGAAAATAAAGGAAGATTTTTCGAGACATATCTTAAACCTTTTCTGGTACCTTAGTTATGGTACCAGAAGTGAAATATACTCTACTGTCTCTAATAAAACCACCACGAATACTAGTACAGTACATAAAATTTAACTGCGGCCACAAACCTGAGCATAGGGAAACATATAAAGAAAATCACTGTGGTACCATAACATAATATTTTTATAACATTTATCGTGTTACTTCTATTCAGACAAAAAGAGGACACTAGAAAACGTATGTTTCCCACTGATACCAATTTATTACTTCGATAATATTTACGTTTAACCGTTTTAAACAGCCGTAAGTAAAGACGGTATATCTTTATTGTAATTATTAAAGAAACTTAACAAACTAATTAAAATGCAACAACGCAATTAAGATGAAGTTATATTAAGCTACAATTTGCTGGGAATTTCAAAATATAATCGCATAGATTTGTGGATGGAGAATAAATAGTAAGAAATAATTTTACGGGAGAAAGAAAAATGTAAGCGGACAAAATTAATAAAAAAAACGTAAACCTAAGGAGGAAACGTAAGACCTAACAACCTTTAGTCTACAATAAGCTATAAACACTTATTACAAACTGAAGGTAGTCAGCAGCTACAGTTTATAAACCCAGGGCTGCGTTCCGAAAACGTCAGTCTGCGAGTAAACTTTCCTCTCGGGCTGTCCCAAAACACATTGAGTAAATGTTTTACTCCCTCTCGGAAGTGTCCCGAAACTGCAGAGTAATTACTCTGAGCATCTTACCAGAATAAAACTATTACACGCACTGTCTCAGCGAGTAACGAAGGGTAAGCAGAAAATGGCGGAAAGTTTAGTAAAATTAAACAAATTGATAGGAAATGTGGACATTCTGTTTACAGACACACGCGGAAAAATTACAAGTAACGAGTGATAAAATTCGTATTTTTATAAGGATGTTAACTTTTATAAAGTTTATATTTTATACGTAATGCTTATGATTAATTTATTGCAAGTAAAGCTGATTATGTATACAACTAATATTTTGAAAAGGAAATAATTTGGAGGAATAGACAAATATATTTTGGAATTTACATTGGTTGCTTAATCAGTGCATATTTGTAAACACAGAATGCTATTTACATCATTATCGTTCCAATACTACGTTTACTTGGGCTTTCCCTAGCTGTTACTCTCCATTACTTTACTCTACTCTCGGAGTAACGTTTTGGAACGCCGCTCAGGGGGGCGAAAAATTGTGATAATATGAATTTAAAAATGCGATATGCTCCATTCTTGGCTCCTACGATGCTGCTCACAGTTACTTGCAACTTTTCTCAAGCCCTGCTGAAGATCTACTTCCAGGATATCCCTCCGCCTCATGCAGTGAAGGCTTGATGCTGGACCTCTCATGCCCCTTGTCTCGGTTTCTCTGGTACCAAGCGTTCAAGGCAACTCAAGTCCGTCCTTCGTCCTTGTGGCGTTGTGGCGTGTGCGCGGGTTGCATTTACCCCTGCGTGATCCGATCCAAGGACACTGCCAGGCGGGTAGTTTGACTGGGGCGGTGCATCTGTCAAATGATAACGCAGTTGTCCTAAGGCCAGCTCAGCGAGGACAGAAACCTCGCATGGAGCAAAAGGGCGAAAGTTGGCTTGATCTCGACACACAGTATATGCAGAGACTGTGAAAGCACGGCATATCGATCCTTTTGAAATGAGGAGTTTTCAGCAATAGGTGTCAGAAAAGTCTGCTATCTAAACTTAAAACGGTGAGCATTGAGCAAGATCAGTGAAAACAGTGAAAATTGGGCAGCTGAGAATCAGTGCGAGATAACTAATTAATATAGTAACTGAATTTCACTGATTGTATTCCACTGCTACAAGTCACTTGTTCGCAGTTAATTAGCTTGATTCGCAGGTCAGCAGTAGCTTGTCAACTGACTGTCAGTGACTGTTATTAATATGATTGACGTCACTGTTTCGGACTTAAGCGAGTAGAAAATTACACCAAAGGGACAACAAACCGCATTTGTATGCACTCAGTTTAATAACACTTTGCATGAAAATTATTTCTAAAAAGGCTTTACCAACACACCTATATTATCTCTGTTTTTATTCATATTAATTATGAATGAAACATTATAATTTATAGACAACATATAAGTTAATGTTCAATTTAACCAAACATAAGATAATTTTATATCAAAACCCGTATAAAACGCTTATAATATATGCCCTTTTAAAAAAAACAGATTCATAAAAGTCACACATGAGGCTATTTTTCAATGAATCACTAACTAAGGCTCGAATACACAAAGTAGAGTCTAACTTGTTGTCAAATGAATCCGTGAAATTCCCGTGTTTCTAACAATAACTGTACCAGTATTGGTATATCGCCCTGTCGTATATATATGGAAACCAATAAAAAATTCGTCCGTGCTTCGTGTTATCGGTAGGGGTAGTAAAATTCGCGAAAAGATTTCAAGACAAGTTGTGTTTCAAAACACTGTAGGGTCGTTTACCTATCTTGATTGGCTGAATTACTTTCTGACACGTGTTAACTGTCTGCGCACGAATCACGCAGGAGTCATGCCGATGTTGCCGGATGCTGAGTGGCCCGGTCAAGTATGAAAACACCTTCTCAAGCAGACAGCAACCAATGGCAGTAGACAAACTGCTGTTGGGTGCTTATAGTATTGAAGTCTACCGGGTACTATTTTTTTTATAGCGAATCACAAGCTCTATTGACCGGCAGCAGGTGTTTGTGAGACAAGGGACTGCCGTCTCCTCAACAACGAATGATACGACCCGCACGTGAGGACACACCTCATAAAACATTGTTTTTTTCTGTGCGTGGAGCACACACATATGAGCAACTTCCTATGCAACTTCCCAGATACAGGACACTTGCGGAAAGGGTAAAGTAGAAGTTAAATTTAGCCAAAGGTAGGAGACATTTGTGTTCACAGAAGTATAGAACGCTCGCGAAAGATGACAGGTTGAATGGTCGAAATCGACGACCTATCAGGAGGAAATTTGTTTACCCTACTATTAATATAAAAGTTTATAGCAGCTACTATTCAGACAAGGTTTTTGAGACTGATAAAGCTCTAACTGTTGTAAACTTGATAGTCGATTTTGTATTTTCGCAGTCGGAAACTTTGTCTGGTACAACATTTCTTGAAGTAGCTGTAATATCGCTGTCTAAATATTTGGATTATAGCAAAATAAAAATATATGAGTACTCTTGATACAAATGACTTCATTGCATACATAACTTCATGTTACTTGCACAGCAAATGATGGTCATTCTGTGTTACAAATAACCCCTTGTGGTGTTGTGTTTGGGAAAAAAACAACCCCGTATGAAAGAAGGGGATAGGATCTACATGTATGCTAGATCAAACAATTTGAAACCACAGAAAATACAAGCTGTGATGCAATTAACTTTGTTGCTTAATATAAAAGGTATTTTGAATTAAAGTCATTAATTTAAAAATTTTATTTTATTATTTCAAGAATAACAGTAATCCATTGTCAGAATTCATCGATTACGATGGTCGTTTTAATATGCCTTTCAACATAAGAAAAATTGCGCTATTATAGTTTTACTATTATTTATCAGTAACTTTATACAACAAAAATAGCCATCAACAATTTTAATTGTAAATTTGTTTAAATCCACTTGCTGTATTGTAAGTCTTAAGTTGAGTTGAGAGATTTGGGCGGCTCTTAACATCGAGGTCTTGAGAGCCGATGAGGGTGATTGAGGTGAGTATGGACTAACGCTGGAGTGGAAGGGCGGGGTAAACGGGAAATCCCCGAGAAAACCCCGGCTAGCGGCTTCGTGCGGGAGTGACCCGGCCGGGGATTGAACCCAGTTTGCCTTGTTGGGAGGCGAGCAGTCTAACCACTGAGAAAGTGCGCAGGTACTAAGGCTGGACCATACCTGGAAGCCGTCGTAGGTCCAGGAGCCGAACTTCATGACGCAAGTCTGCTCGTCGAAGGGGAAGTACTCGACGTCGATCTCGCAGGACGACTTGTAGATGGCTGGCGGCTTCCACTCGACACGCCCTGTATAGTTGAGAGTCGCCTTCGTGGCCAGAGTCACCTCGAAGTTGCCGTCCGCACTGCGCACACAACACACGCATTTAAGACCTCCGAGTCGCAAGCACCGCACACCAGTCTTCGCTTTGTAACATTCAAGGCGGGTTGGAATTTTCCCAAGTATGCCTTTGCTCACCTAAACTTTTTAGTGGTTTCTTTTTGTAATATATTTTATCTATTTGTCTTATTTTGGGTGTCACAGTTAAGGCAATAGTGCCTTTTCTTCTATATAACAATACCGTAAATATAAACAACTGTAAACCAATTACAATACAAAAAGTAGAAAAATAAACAATAAATATACCACAGATATTTATAAAAATTAAAACTATGTTACACACTACNCTCAGTACTTATTCGTGAACTAGTTCAAAGAGGGGCCACGGTGGTGTAGTGGTCAAAATGCTCGCCTCCCGCATAGGCGAACCGGGTTGAATCGTCAGGCTGGTTCACTCCGGAATTTCTGCACGTGGGAATCGTGCCAGACGTTGCCACTGGTCGGCGAGTTTTCTCGGTGATCTCCCGTTTCCCGCGCACTTTCGTTCCGGCGCTGCTCCATGATCACCTCGCTTCATCCTCATCGGCTCTGGAGGACCCCGATGTTAACAGCGGGCGCAAATTTCTTCGCTCGCTCACTCACCTGCGTAGGAAATTTTTTCCAAGAAATTCCAGGGGCGGCAGATATCCCTATTCTGTCTGGAGTGGTGTGTAATAATTTCCTGGCTTACGTTCGTTTTTCCCCATTCTTCGCCCTGATTCGCACGCAACGAATAGCACGCCTGTGGGACCGCTTACTGGGGGCTACATCGGCGGTGTAACATGCCTCTGCAGACTGTGTCGACGTCTACACTCACACGCCGCCTGGTTCACGCGCACAGGATTGTCCCTCGAAGTTCCGCGGGCACGACCCCTACGTCGCTTTCTATACGCCGCCCCTACATTGAAAGAAATCAGCAGAGAGAATGTTCGTGTTTGGCTGGAATTGTGATATATGCTTTACCCAGCCAAAATATTAAGTATAAACTTTATTTCGAAATGATTATTCACGCACTCCAATAGTGTTTACAAGAACAAATAGGAAAAATACAGCTGTGTTTGTCATCGTGCTATCATAAGCAGACTTAATGCTGTTCAATGAGAAAAGGTTACGAATATAGCTGCCAACAAAACGAACTTTAAACTTTTCTCCTTTCACATAATAAAACAGCACATAAAAGCCCTGAAAATTATATTTTTAATAATTTCATTATTTTTATTTTATTTCAGTTGTATTTTAATGAGGAAATTGTGTAGGCCTACGTTTTTCTACACCCACTTCTACGACGGAATATTGAATAACACGCTTTCACTGTTAAGTATATATTTCCACCCTAGTGCAAAGAATAGAGTTTATTCTTTACGTAGGTTCACACAAAATACGAATAGGACAATTTCACATATTAATATTTGTTTTATGAAAATTGCAATTATCCCATTCACTTGCATATAAAACGGTAATATGCGGTACATATGCGATGCCAGTGCACTCTGGCAGCGAAAATGTTTAGTAGCCAGACTAAAAGCATTGAGCTTCCCAAGCCGGGTAGAATAAACCTTACTACGAGCACCTACTTGAGGAGGGGGGCAGGGGATAATGTTCTCTTATGGCAGGAGATCCTAGCACTTGCCTGTGTTGACCAGGTCCAAAGCCCGGACCTGCTGCACAAACGCCCACGGCCTCGCCCTACCACAAGTACTAAGACCCTCGTGCTAAGTAGTGTGTGGTTTGGCCCAGGTACTATCCACTCCCTCAACCGGAGCGGTGAAGCAGACACCCGACCTTCCTCAGCGAAGGGAATCCCTCCTGATCTCCTCTATTGCCTGTCCGCTGTTTCTTCCCACTCTTCGAACCTAACATTTGAAAAATCACACCCCCATGCGTTACGCCTTTGTTTCCTAATTGTTACGCATCGCAAGCCTTTCCATTTTCTGGCAGGGTCGCTCCCGGATTTTCGCCACGTGGGAATCGCGCCGGACGATGCCGCTGGTTGGCTGGTTTTCTCGGGGATGTCCCGTTTCTCCCACCCTTATATTCCGGCGCTGCTCCTTACTAATCTCACTTCACCCTCATTGGCTCTCAAGATCTTGATGTTAAGAGCCGCCCAAATCTCTCCACTCTACAAGCGAGTTTTACTTGTGTTAACGTAAAAGAACGTTTATTTAAATTGAGATTATATTTATTTTGTATTTATTTATTATTATATCTAATTTATAATTCATTTGAAAAAAATCAGTGAGAAAGTATGTGTTGTGTTAATGCCTGGTAAGATGTAGATAGTATACTAAATATTATTAAAGTGGGTACGCACAAATACGGTGAATTAAGCTTTGTTTGCATGAAGCAGAGGAATATACTAAAGGTGCAATTTTAGCAGAGCTCCAGGAAAGTTGGAAGTCACCGAGAATGGACTATAGCATACATACTGTTAACACACAGAAGACTTCTTTCAGTTTCATACATTTTTCTACATTTTGTAGTTTGCATATTGTTTTATTTTTTACAGTTACTTTATTTCTGAATGAAAAACGAGTCTCTGAACCACAAAGACCGTAGGATAGCTCAGAATTAAGAAATAAATATATGATATTTTATGAAGTCCAAATTTTTGCAATTTTTTTTCTAACCTCTATTTTTTTTAAATATGTTATTCTGGAAAGTTTACCAATGTAGGTTGAGAAATTATCGCTACGCACAATACGTCAATATTATATGAACATAATGAGATTATTTTATTTCTTTTGGAAGCAAAAATCGTTTATTTCATGCGTCGAAGTAATTCTTTTCAGTCTGCGTGAAATATGTTGTGAAAGATTGGTACATGGTTCTAGAGACACTTTCTAAAGTAATGCTGGCTTGTTTTTACGCACTGAATACCATTCTGTGAAATGCCAAACATAATAAATTTAGAGACTAAATTATTTATAATCGTGACTATCAAGTTTTTAAAGTATATATTAATTACTACAGTGCCAATTCCTGTAGATAGAAAATGAGTCACTTTCAATGCATCATCTGCAGGATGGATATTAAACTTTTAAATAAGACTTTAGACTGAAAACTATTTCTTCTTTGTTCTACTAACTTGAACCGTTTTTTTGCCAAGTAATTTGGTAACGTTAAATCAAATTCTTGTGTTCATGACACTTGTTTTACTTTGCTTGTTTAGATAAGACTGTATCGCTATTTATCGTATTGCCTGTGTCATTACTGTTATATGCTCTGCATTTGTAAGTAATTATGATTACTGAAGCCGGTAAAAGAATTCTACTTTTTTGTATTTTTGAAGACGCGAACAGTTTTATTTATTTTAATTTCTACCTGCGCGCAGTTGCGTCGTTATGAACTTGTGTCCGCTGTCGTTTTGTTATTGTAAAATATTATTTGTGGAGGTGTCGAGCGAGTCTCATACTATCTATATCAAGCCTGTAAAATAGCGCGGCTTCGTGTTCACATAATCACAACTTCTCAGGTTAATTACGCGCCCTTCTGCCCCGACAGCCATGCTGTGTCACTCTCCCTCAGCCCTCTGAGCGGGAACAGCAAGGGCGGTTAAGCGCGAAACTCGACCCTCATTGCCCTAATGAAGCCGTCGTTATTGAAGCGACTTCCGAAGAAGGGATCAAAGTTAACGACGAGTAACTACTCGTTCACCGCAACAAGATGTTTAATAGTATGCCAGTTGGAGCGAGTAAGACCCGGGTCTCTTTCCGTTCGCATAGCGAATTATAGAAACAATGCTCTTGAAGAATACTTCGATTTCAATCTGCAGTGCACTTGTGGACGAGACTAGCATAAATGGTCACATGAAGCGTTGCAACTGGGAGTGAGTAAAAACATTTGGGCGACTTATAACATCGAGGTCTTGAGAGACGATGAGNGAAGCCGTCGTTATTGAAGCGACTTCCGAAGAAGGGATCAAAGTTAACGACGAGTAACTACTCGTTCACCGCAACACGATGTTTAATAGTATGCCAGTTGGAGCGAGTAAGACCCGGGTCTCTTTCCGTTCGCATAGCGAATTATAGAAACAATGCTCTTGAAGAATACTTCGATTTCAATCTGCAGTGCACTTGTGGACGAGACTAGCATAAATGGTCTCATGAAGCGTTGCAACTGGGAGTGAGTAAAAACATTTGGGCGACTTATAACATCGAGGTCTTGAGAGACGATGAGNACATGAAGCGTTGCAACTGGGAGTGAGTAAAAACATTTGGGCGACTTATAACATCGAGGTCTTGAGAGACGATGAGGATCCAGTTTGGTGAGTATGGACAGCGCTGGAATGAAGGGGTGGGGAAACGGGAGATCCCCGAGAAAACTTAGCCGACCAGCGGCATCGTCCTGCACGATTCCCACATGCGAAAATCCGGAAGTGACCCCGCCGGTATTTGAACCCGGTTCGCCTAGTCGGGAGGCGAGTGGATCTGACCACTGCACCACCGCGGCCCCTTGGTAGAACGACCTTCACCAATCAGCTCCTGAAGACTTACTTGCCAGAAGACAGCCCAAGCAATACGGAATATTCCATAATGTGTAACAACCAATCAGGATCAAGACTTGCTTCCGCAGCTTCATGTGGCCAATGAGCGACCGAGTTCGCTTACATCAAAGAGACCATCACGCCAGTTCGCTTTTGTATAATTACTTCTTCTGTGCCAGTAGCAAGGCTTTCAAATGTGCTCATTTGACCAAGAAGAGCCTATACCTAGAGACATAAAAAATTCGGGTTATTGTTTGGCATCAGGGTAGACTTCACAGAACTGTAGTATACTGGAGACGGCGTCGTTTCTCCATTGGCTGATGCTTGCATGTGAGTCCACGCCCTTTCAGAATGAACTGCAAGTGAATGGGGCGCACAGTTGTGAGGTGATCATTGGCGCAGAGTTAGCGAGGGAATGTCAGACAAAGTATGGTCCAATGAAAAACGTATTGCAAAGGTACACGCGATTAAAGTTTAACGTGTTCCCTAATAATAACGCGAATTTTGCATATCTCTACCTATAGCTAGATACCTGTAAAATTCGCGAGTTCAGTGACCTGCAGGTTAGACTCTACAGTCTTATTTACAAATACACCGATATTAACTGCATATTGGTTGTCTGTTGTCACAGTGGAAGGCGACGGTTGGGCCACCGTTCTCCAGGAGGTGTCTAACACCGTATGGACCAATGGCTTAAGTTTTATAAACACACGTGTTTGAATTCTAACTTGTCTCAAAATGAATCCGCGAGTTTTTCAGGTCTCTACCTATAGCAGATCGGACACCGCACTAAACAACAGGAAAGAGTACTCAACACGTCTGAACCAACAAGACACAGTGCGATCTGAAGAACATCGACCAGCCAACCCGCAACCATGTAACGCTCACGTCAAAAGCGTCGACGGGCGTCTTGTCGATTCTGTATATTTGTCTGTTCTATGGCCGTGGTCTGACAGAGAGAAATGACAGCCACCCACGCTGGTACCTGGCCCCAGGCTTGAAACAAAGTTTTCCAAGCTGCTGATTGGATTAGCTCTTTAACGAGATAGATTGTGCTGCACGTGCTAATAGGCCATTAGAATTTAAAGAAGGTTTGTGAGGGCGATGGAGGTTTGAGCGCGCGGCTTTGTTCCGGCGAGGGTGAAACTCGCGTGCTTCACAGGCGGTTTCTTTCTCAATCACAATCGTGTTCGAAAGTTTGCGCTCCTGCATAACAGAATGCGAGTCACGAAAATTAGATGGCTGCTGACCTTGTAATTACGAATAAGACCTGGTTGGTTTTAGAAACATTAGATTAAGGTTTTCTTTGATGTATTTTAAGGTAGTACTCAAAAGAGAAGGCTGATCCACAAGATTTTGTACTCTTTGATTGGTTTCATCAAAGGCCAATTTGTGTTTGATTGTTTTTCTAGAGAATTTCTACCAACACCAAAAATTCCAGAACGTGTTGCAAAAGGATTGAATGCATATTGTAAATTATATTTAGAATTGTTTAATTCCCTTTTCCTCTGTCGACGTCAAGACTGCGCGCAAGTCAGTGTCTCGTGCATAGAGGCGATAAGGCGTGCGATCAGCGTGCGTAAGTCGCCTTTGGCCGTGCTATGATACTAGGCTTCGGACACGCAAAACACCTCCAGCCAGCCGGAACACCTACCTCCGCAATTCTTTTAACTTCTGGATATTTATTTTGTTATTTCTGCCTGCCGTACACTTACGAATCGCCTTCACATGGCACTATGAAATGTTTTGAAAAAAAAATATTTCTCATTTCATCGAGTATAAGATAAATAATCAATCGTATGGCAACCAATTTGAGCAGTGCACGCTTGATAACACATCAAGATACTTTGAATAGTTCGCTGCACTCCTTACTACATCTATGCCAATAAAACATTATGTTTAAATATTTGCAGTTGTGAAAAGTATTTTTTGAAAATTGATGCCAAAAAAATAATATCGATTCAACTATGAAAGAGTAGATAGGGTTGTGCGGATCTTAACAGCGATGTATTGAGAGCCGATTACGGCGAAGCGTTCTAAATATGGAGCAGCGCTGGAATGTGACAGCGGTGGAAACGGGATACCTCTGAGGAAACTCGTCGAAACTGCGAAAAGTTTACATTCTAAGATCGAAGAGGATTATGAGCCCTAAATAAATAATTAGTGTATTCGAAATGCTCTGTAAATAGATTTGTTGGTAACTGGTATGTCTGTGCGAAGCAGGTAAAACGCTGGAAAAAAAAATTCTACTTATAATTGACTGGCCACATTTTTTTTTTCTGATTTGAAAATCTCCCAACGTGCCAAAATGAGTTTGTTCTTCAAAGATTATATTCTGAGATGTTATATATATATATATATGTTTCAATAGAAAATTTTGTTTCCTAATTTTGTCAGTGAAAATATTTATGAACTGTCTGTCGCCTTCAAAGCTTCGGTCGAAGTGAACTATAAGGCAGAATAAACCCCGTGAAATGTGTATGATTTTTTTTTCTCTTAACAGCACTTGAGACTATCGATAAACATCTTTTTAACACTACAGTTTGACTATCGTATTTAAAGGAGCAACAAAACATGTCAATTTGAAATATATTCATTCTCAAAATGTTATTAAATTCTCTTAGTGTTGCTTAAAACTTTGCAGTTAAGATATTTCCTGAAGCTCTGCCCACTGTTCGGTGGCTCAGCCAGGCGGGAACCTTAACCATGAACAGAGAGTTATTGTATTCTTTACAATGTGTCCGTTGTTCACGCCGAGCGAGGTTAACTTTCGGACTCGCATTCGGAAGAACCTGGGTTCAGATCCCGGTCCAGCCATCCTGATATCAGTTTATCACGGGTTCCCGAAGTCACTCCAGGTGAATGCTGGTATGGACAGGTCGCGGCTTCCCTGTTCCTGCTTCTCTGAGCAACTTGCCCCGTCTACCGTTTAATGTTCCTTCTAGCACCCGGCGGCCAATGGATTTCCTGAAGTGTCTAGGAAATACACTGAAGAGCAAAAAAAACTGGTATCGGCGTGCGCATGCAAATAACAGAGGTATGGAACCAATCAGAGTAACGCGATGCGGTCGGCAGCTAGATCGGTTACTGCTGCTACAATGGCAGGTTATCAAGATTTAAGTGAGTTTGAACGTGGTGTTATAGTCGGCGCACGAGAGATGGGACATAGCATCTCCGAGGTAGCGATAAAATTTGGATTTTCGCGTACGACCATTTCACGAGTGTACCGTGAATATCGGGAATCCGGTAAAACATCACATCTTCGACATCGCTGCGGCCGGAAAAAGATCGTGAACGAACGGGACAAACGACGACTGACGAGAATCATTAAACATGAAAGACGTGCAACCCTTTCTCCAATTGGCGCAGATTGGATTTGTGGACTGCCCTGCAGGATTCATGGTGAGAAATTGCCTCCTGCATACCTTCAGACATTAGTCGAGTCCATGCCACGTCGTCTTGCGGCACTTCTGCGTGCTCGGGGAGGCCCTACTCGATATTAGGCAGGTGTACCAGTTTTGTTGGCTCTTCAGTGTAATGCATGTGGAAGAGCATGTTTGTGGTAGTGGAGCGTGTAAGGTACGCTGGGAACTCACCGCTGTGGGGTCCAGGAGCAGAATGTCCGCAGATGCGAGCTGGCGGGCTTTCGTCGGAGCTTAGCGATAATGGCATTCAAATCTCTCCCCGTCGCCATGGTTACCGCACAAACAGAACGAGCGATGTGGACAGAGCAGGCTGTAGTTACCGTCCACGTCATTGCAGAAAACTAAATTAAATATTTTCCTTGTGTTTACCCTTGTTTAAACTAGGGAAATTTTTTTTTTGTAAGGTTGTGGTAGTTTAAAATTGTAAGAACCCTTATCTACCTTATTATCGTAGCTTAATTTATGCAGTGCTGCTGAACTGGGAATATTAAGGAGAGAAAATATCAAATTAATAGGTGTTTATGTATTTTTTAAACTAGATAATTTTGCTAATCTAATGTTTTTAACGTCCGTAAAAGATACACGTTCCGTTTTATTTCTTAAACACCTTTGTAACGGTGGTATATGAAACCCCTCATTAAAATAAGTCTCAGAAAATTGTGATTCGTGTCTTCTAAAGTCGGGGCTGAAAATATATTAACAACAAGTAGAGAAAAAAATACATTTACAAAATTGTAATTGCAATTTTCTTTACATTAACCCCTTCATCTACAGTAAAAAAATCATAGTAATTTGGTATATGGTCCTAACTGTATAAGCAGGCAAAATTTACCCATCAGCGGGAAATGTTAGTCAAAAGGTCTATTATGTTGTGATGGCATGGTTAGGACTTAATTCGACGGGCTGACTGAAAGCGCCATCTCACTTAGAAGTGTAATGAGGCCAGTGGGCAGCAAATCCTTGGTCGCCATTGCTGAAGCCTGCCGGTTGAATCAGCGGGAACCCCTTCGTCATACTAGGAACCACGGAACGATAGCACCGACGTTCACAGAAAACATATGACCACGGAACTTCTTAAACAGGGTTTTTTTCTCTGCATGACGCTGGTCTATAAGGCTATTCACAGCAAAGCGAGCACTGTGCCATCTCATCCAGAATAATAGGCAGTAAATATATTTAATTTTAGCCTTAGACGTCAACTTCCGAGTGTGGTGGAATATACAAACTGTGTATATTACTTACATGGCAATATTTATTTAAAGAGGAGGTTAAAGGATACAAAATGGCTGACAGTATAAAGTAACTAGGGCCTCAAAAGTGGTCACTTTACCGTGAACAGGCCATAGCAAGATGTACTTTATGTAGGGGCAGGTGTATTTCGTGAAAAAGATTTCAAGTCCAGTTGTACTCCAAAACACTCTTATTCATATGCACTTTCGTGGTTGGCTTATTTTAAATGTCACGTGCCTCAAGTGCATGTCCGCGAATCATGGACGTTCAGTATCGGAGTACTTTATTACTATTGGCCCAGTCAAATAAGAACATGTCTTCTCACGTAGACACGCGACCAATAACCAAAGGAAGTTATGTTTGTGGACATGAGATATTGAAGTCTAGCACGGCCATAAATGTAATATCATGTTGTNGGCCACGGTGGTGTGGTGGTTAGAACACTCGCCTCCCACCAAGGCGAGCCGGGTTCCATTCTCGGCGGGGTTGCCCCCCCCCCGGATTTTCGCAAGTGGGAATTATGCCGGACGATGCTGCTGGTCAGCGGATTTTCTCGGGGATCTCCTTGTTTTCCCTGCCTGTATTTCAGCACTGCTCCATCCTCGCCTCATTTCACCCTCATCGGCTCTCGAGATCTTGTTAAGAGCCACCCAAACCTCTCAACCCAACTATACTTGCGTTACATTGAATTGTTTAAAGAATGTGTTCGTTGTAGAGTTAAGTATGATTGTTCAGGGGATAGCACACCTTTGACGATATGTTGCTGTAGTGTTGGTAGCAAGCGTTCATAGCTGGCAGTGGCCGCCGTACGGAGCCGCCAAGGAGACTGATAAACCAATCACAGCAACTGCACGTCCAAATATGCCTTTGGCAACAAACTAAGGCGGGACTACCGAGACTCGATATTAGTCAGTTAGGCTTCTATAATATAAACTACAGGCTTCTCCGCGTACTATGTAATACTCACTCAAACAGTTAACCAATAATTACAGACCTGAAGAATTCGCGGATTCATTTCGGGACAAGCTAGAATTCAAAACACGTGCGTTTATATAACATTCTCCATTGGTCCACGCGGTGTTTGACACCTCCTGGAGAACGGTGTCCAATCGTCGCCTTCCACTGTGACAGTAGACAACCAATGTGCAGTTTTTATCGGAATATTTGTACATAAAACTGCAGAGTCTAGCCTGCAGGTCGTTGAACTCGCGAATTTTTCACGTCTCTACCAATAGTTAATAACGCAGCGACATCCTTCCAAGAAGTTCCTTTTTACGACGTAATAAGTTAAAATAACTCCACACGTGATCTACATATGAGCACCAAAGTAATCTGACCCTTCTGAAAAGTGTTCTTGTTCAGTAAGTGCAAATTTCTCAGACCCTTCAGAGACTTCTTCAGAAACTTCTTCAGAAACTTCTTCAGAGACTTCTTCTGTATTTCCCTTTACGAACAATTCTCTTTTACTCGGAATCCCATCGAATTTATTAAGTGCTCGTATACCATATCACTACTAACAAACAGTAGACTGAGCATTTTCGATAATGATAGTAACTTCAAAAACGCGTTAAAAATTGTATCAAACCATACCACTTGTGCAGGCGCCGGCCTATTCAACCCTCTCGCTGTCAAGTATTAATAACTAGCCATCTCCCCCATTAAAACCAATTCTCCCCCCCCCCACCACGGGGCTTAGAATATTTAATTATATTTTCTAAACTTTGAAACCGCATTTTTATTGTTATCAGAAATGTAATTCCGGTTTCTAGACAGCATAGATTTTTCAAGGTTTAAATAATATTTCTGTTATTTTACTGTTTATTACTGCAATGTAAATTAATTATTTAACTTCTTTTTTCGTGGGAATTATTTCAACTTTTGTAGTTAATTCCACCAATCAGCTTCGATAATAAATGAAATCAATCGAATTTTAAATTATATTTTTTCATGCCACTGTAACGAAATGTCGAAAATATTACCGTTCTATGGACCATACTTAAAAACTACCTTTGCCATGTATCTGATGAAAAGTGAGTACGCATCAATCATATGACGGCGTAAAACTGTTGTAGACCCGTGCACTCTGCTGCTGTCGTATCAAGTCTTATTGCATTGTCCATAAAACGATAATAAATTTACCTGAAATACCACACTGTTAAAAATGTTACCATCATTTCACGGAAAAGTTCCTGTAAAACATTTTCCAGAACTCTCTGTCAAATTATGGACACGTTATTTTAAACGGGCTTTCCGTGAATTCGCGGAACGATTCCGTAATTTTCTAGTTAGTTTGTCTTTTTTCTGGTATAAAAAGAGAGAGAGAGAGCATTAAATATCACACATTTTCTTTATGCAAGCGTTTCACTGAACATAGATAAGAAATTTAAAAAAAAAGTTAACAATCTTTACTCTGGGGCGAAATTTGAACACGAATAAAAAAGAACTGCAGCTCGTGACTCTTTCCTCTTGCCTCTGCTCACCTCGTGACCACGTGAGTATAAATATAGTATTTTTATGAATGTGGCATAAATGAATTTTTTAGTTTCCAGTTTAGTGTTGCAAACTCTTACAAGTGCCTGATGGTACTTTTCTATGTTTGTGTCGTGGATTTCCTAACTTAAGCATGAGGGAATGATAGTTTTCCAGTTAGTGGAGAAGAAATCTTCGCGTAGAAACGAAGTTGTTCGTTCTCGAAACCCGAAGATAAATAAATACGGAGATGTTCAATATTTTGTATTTATGTAACTCGGCTCCATTTCCCGTCATTACGGATCGGGATCCCGTTTATTTACGGAACATTTCGTCAAAATTTCCCTGAATTTATACGAAATTTTTAAACAGTGTATCTGAGTTAAAATTATGAGTTTGTAAGATGTTAAAACAAAGAGCTAAGTTTCCTAATTGACAAACAATTTTGCTGTCGGTAATCAGGTTGTTTGTTAATATTTATTAAAGCATGCCCAAAGATTTTTTTTTAATTAGTTCCAGAATTTATTTGTTGACACTTTCAGAATCCCTTCATTTTATTGTTTCATGTGTTACAATTAAAAAGTCTTATGATGCACTGTCTACTTAAGCTGGTTCTTCGCTTTTTTTCCTTATCACTACTATTGAGTCAGCAGTGGGATCCGTGTTGGCTGGCAGAGGTAATGAACCTTCCATGACCTACAGCAACAGCATGTTTTACTAATGACCTGCCCCAAGGTATCTGGAACACTGAATACTCAACCTCGTTGTATAAAGTGCCGGCCATAAATGATACGCCTATGCAAGAATAATAATAATGGCGTGTGGGNAATACTCAACCTCGTTGTATAAAGTGCCGGCCATAAATGATACGCCTATGCAAGAATAATAATAATGGCGTGTGGGAAGTGCACCCAGGGCAAGGCGACACCCTCCGAGTGACGGTCTTTCCAGCTGGGACCCGTAGGTGACCGTCATCCCCGGGCATGACAGAAATGAAACCCTAGAATGGAGCGGCGCTGGAATGCAAGGGCGGGGGAAGCGGGAGCACCCCGAGAAAACCCGCCGGCAAGCGGCATCGTCCAGCACGATTCCCACATGCGAAAATCCGGGAGTGAACCCGCCGGGGATCGAACCCGGATCGCCGTGGTGGTAGGCGAGCGCCCTGGCCACTGCGCCACCGCTGCCCCCACCTATGTAATAAATACTCGTTTTTTCACGCCAATAACGTATGAGTTAAGAGCACCTTAACACATTACTTGCAGGCAGTACGAGCGAATATTCATCCACAGTGATAACTTCCTACCGAGCTACTTCTAACCTTGTAAACATGTGCACTTCATTGCAGAGACAAATTATATTACAATTAAGCAATGTATCACTTCGACAAAATATATTTTTTTACACAGTTGGCAAAATACAATAATACATATAGTATTCCCATTTCTTGACTTATTATATAGACTTCCGAAACCAAATAGATTTCNTAGGCGAGCGCCCTGGCCACTGCGCCACCGCTGCCCCCACCTATGTAATAAATACTCGTTTTTTCACGCCAATAACGTATGAGTTAAGAGCACCTTAACACATTACTTGCAGGCAGTACGAGCGAATATTCATCCACAGTGATAACTTCCTACCGAGCTANTAAGAGCACCTTAACACATTACTTGCAGGCAGTACGAGCGAATATTCATCCACAGTGATAACTTCCTACCGAGCTATTTCTAACCTTGTAAACATGTGCACTTCATTGCAGAGACAAATTATATTACAATTAAGCAATGTTCACTTCGACAAAATATATTGTTTTACACAGTGGGCAAAATACAATAATACATATAGTATTCCCATTTCTTGACTTATTATATAGACTTCCGAAACCAAATAGATTTCANGGCAAAATACAATAATACATATAGTATTCCCATTTCTTGACTTATTATATAGACTTCCGAAACCAAATAGATTTCAATTAAAATGTTGGATTTTTAATCTTGACCCACGCGGTCTTAAAATGTAAGCATTCAAAGCGACTTCGTAAAATATGCTTTCTTTTCTCTCGCTCGCAGTTGTAGCGCGCTTTGTCGCTGCTGAACATCGCGTGAGTGTCGCTCACGAGTTTCCAGTTTTGTTCTGAGAGCATCAATCGTCTCTTCTGCGCTGTCACTACTTGTTGGTGTGCGTTGCCCGCGGTAGCTCAACTTTGTACTTCATACTTCACCCTGACAAAGGGTTGGTGCAGGGGGGATGTTGAGGGTTGGGGGTGAAACGAAACAAAACATCCATCTCCCCTGGAAAAATGGCATTGGCATGTCCGTTATACCGCCTCGCACAAAGAAGCTCTTCTTGGTCTGAGTGACGCCGGCTGCCAACTTTGCCGATACGTATATACGTCGGGACTCCGTCCAGAAGGGAGAGGAAAAAGGCGATGTAGCGCTGGGAAACATAGACACAGAGATGTATTACTTTTTTATCTTTATTTTTGTCATTGACGTTTGGTTCTTTTCTTGCCTGAGAGAAAGTTTATTGAAATACATATTTTTTTTTTGCCCACTGCTCTCTTTAAAACACGTGACCGCATATTAGACAAGCACACAGAGGCGAAATGACGTGATGGTTCCATTGACACGGGCGTACTCATTCGCTGCTCAGCTGTGCAAGGCTCTGATTGGCCACTGCGTACTAAGAAAAAGTTCCCATTGGCTGGGCTGCTTGCTGGGATGTAAGTGGCGAACATCGATTGCTAATGTCATTCCAACATGATGAGACGTTGTTTCGCCTCTGTACTCTGAACCCGTTCAGACCCAGTGTGCACAATAGTGTACATTACGCACGTGTGGGTAATTTTTGGTCTGTACTGTACACTGCGAAGCTCAATGACCAATGATCCCACCTGTGGGTAAATGATTCGCAAATCGTCTCACTGGGGAATTCTGCGACCATGTGCACTCCCCTATCTGGCGTAGCCTTGATAACCCCATTTTCCAGCAAGGTCATGCTCGATCTCACACAGCACGGGTATCTCTGTCCTGCCTTCGCGTGATGTCAACATGCATTCTTGGCCAGCTAGGTCCCCAGACCTCTTACCCATCGAGAACGTTTGGGACCAGATTGGACGGTGACTTCGGCCAGCGGCAACTACGGCGGACGTGGAGGTTCAGTCACGGCAGCTGTGACAGGATCTTCCTCAGGAGAACATCCGACGCCTGTATCCGCCATGCCCGACCGTAATACCACCTGTCTCCTCCATGCTACAGGCGGTCCAGCACCATACTAAGTGCATCCTGCAAGTGTTGGTCCCCTGCTTGGTGTGGTACAATATTCTGAGACTAACCTTCCAGGCGGCAGCGAGCAATAGAGAATATTCCATAGCGTGCAATAGATAGACTGAAGGTCCGTTTCCATAGCTTCGCGCGGCCAGTCAGCGACAGAGTTCGCTTACATCAAAGGAACCGTCATGTCATTTCGCTTCTATATATTTATATTTTCTGTGCTGGCGTGTGCAGTTGGAGTTCGCATTATAAGCGGCTGTTTGAGGAGATATATGAATTCATAGGACTACAGTGTATTTACGGTTTTTTCACGCTTTTTAAATAAAACCTTTGAAAAACCACCCCATGCATAACGTGGTTCGTTGTATCCTAAATATTTTACGTATTACAAACTTTTTTTTTTGCATTTGTTATCATAAAAGTACCATATTTTAAATTAAATTGAACTTTTACTTATATTCTATCTTTAAATTTAAATATTTTATTTATAATTAATGTAAATAAAAATTGAGAGAAAATACGCGTGTTGGTAATGCTAGATATAAATAGTTCTGATTAAAAATGATATTACAGGGAGTCCGCACNCCAGCACCAAACTAAGTGCATTCTGCAAGTGTTGGTCCCATGCTTGGTGTGGTACAATATTCTGAGACTAACCTTCCAGGCGGCAGCGAGCAATAGAGAATATTCCATAACGTGCAATAGATAGACTGAAGGTCCGTTTCCATAGCTTCGCGCAGCCAGTCAGCGACAGAGTTCGCTTACATCAAAGGAACCGTCATGTCATTTCGCTTCTATATATTTATCTTTTCTGTGCTGGCGTGTGCAGTTGGAGTTCGCATTATAAGCGGCTGTTTCTCCTCTATATACTTAAGTATCCTGTACAGTGTATTTACGGTTTTTTCACGCTTTTTAAATAAAACCTTTGAAAACTACCCCATGCATAACGTGGTTCGTTGTATCCTAAATATGTCACGTATCGCAAACTTTTTTTTGCATTTTTTATTATAAAAGTATCATATTTTAAATTTTATTGAACTTTTATTTACATTCTATCTTTAAATTTAAATATTTGATATATAATTAATATAAATAAAAACCGAGAGAAAATACGCGTGTTGGTAATGCTAGATATAAATAGTTCTGATTAAAAATGATATTACAGGGAGTCCGCACGAATCCGTTGACTTGTCCCTTTGTTGTACTTGTACTTGGTTGAGCTTTGTTTGCATGAAGTGGAGGGATACCCTTGAAGTAAAACTTTAGCAGGGCTGTGTACAAGTCGACAGTAACCGTGAACAGCCCATAACAGAGCGTTATCACAGAGTACTTGACAACACAGAGGTGGAATAGCTGCTCAATCCGCGAACTACAGCAGGACACGCCCCCAAGACGGCGTCACTGGCCACCGAGACGGCGTCACTGGCCACCGAGACGGCGTCACTAGCCACCGAGACGGCGTCACTAGCCACCGAGACGGCGTCACTAGCCACCAAGATGGCGTCACTAGCCAGCAAATGTCGGAACGCCGTTCTCCAATCAGCGCCTGGGAGCTTACTTTGCCAGCCGACAGCCAAGCCAATAGGGAATCTCAAGCAACACGCTGTAGCTGACCTGACACAAGGTCCGTTCTCAGAGCCTCGTGCAGCCAATCAGAGAGTGGGTGCGCCGTCTTCATACGAAACCACCGCGTCATATAGTTTATGTTTACTGATTTAGTGTGTGGCGTTATACTGGTACCTGTACAGTTAGAAACAAAAAATTTGTTCGTTGCTAGGAGTAAAAATTATTTTTTTTAATGTACTTCAAATAGTAAACTATACATTTAAGTACTGTTTTACGTGAATATACGGGAATGTGTAAGGGAACTCCTACTTGCTATATGGATGTAACTGTAAGCAATTGGGAATATTCTGATTTTTTAAACTATAAAATATTTCAATGTGAAACAGTTTTTATTTTCAGGACACAAATCAAAGTCAACATTTTGTAGCCCGCTCATACATTTTGTTATGGAAACATAAATATGGTCGTTGAAATATACCAAAGTCAGCAAACATTTCAGTTAGGAGTCGTCTGTTTACGGTGTATATTCTCCTGTAAAACTGTGTTTTAAGCTACAGCGACAAAGCTGTATCTTTCCTGGACAGACTACAGTTTTAAAACCATGTTGTTATCGCTGAAATTTCTGAGAAAACAAAACACACGCCAAGATTGTTCATACTATGTTCCATGGCGATCGTCATGCTTCGTCGTGGCTGTATGCTGACTTGACGTGTTCAGTATTGTCTAGGAGAGACATGTTATCGACACGCATAGTGTGCCGCGGGTTTTGACCAGATCGTCTCCTCCCGTGCCTGATCAATAAAGTATAACGGGAGACAACTTTCTGAGCGATATATTAGAAGAGTGCACATCAGGTCTTGCTCTTACATTCAGGCTTCCCAAAGGCCACACAGCTGTTCATTTGCCACATCAGTCATTCGATGTGCGTGCACACTTCACCAGTCCAGTTTTCCCAGTCTTTTTGAGCTTGGTCAGAGCCCTAATTGACAGCAGTTGAATGCTGTCAATAGAAAGAGATCACGCCTTTTCCAATCGCAGTGGGTGGATGTTCTCCACCCGAGGGTGGTTCCCCCTCAACTGTCAACAGCAGAGTACGGAGTTGAAGAGAGAGAGAAAGAGTGAAGTGAGATGAGTATGTAGCAGTGCCGGAATGCGAAGTCAGGGTAAACGGGAGATCCCCGAGAAAACCCGCCGTCCAAAGTGGTCGTCCAGCGCAAGTCCCACACGCGGAAACTCAGGAGCGACCCCTCCGGGGAGCGAATCAGGCTCGCCTTGGTGGGAATCGAGCGGTCTGACCACTAGGCCACCGCGGCCCCTGTTGTTTACCAGGTAATGCACGATACATTCATCTGCAAGCAGCGCAGCGAAAGGGAGACGAACAAAAGGAAGAACGGGCTGGATCGCCCGGAGCCACGGCGAGGCTGGATGCGTGTTGGGAGCGGGGGTAGANCAGCGCAGCGAAAGGGAGACGAACAAAAGGAAGAACGGGCTGGATCGCCCGGAGCCACGGCGAGGCTGGATGCGTGTTGGGAGAGGGAGAGTTCTTCTGGTGGATGGGGAAGAAGAGAGATGAGACTGGCGTCTCGTGGGGACTCCAGCCCGCGATGAGACGGATGCACTGCGGACACGAGACAACCTACTGTTCCCGAGCCACGGGAGGCTGTGCCTAGGCCGGCTCTCACATCCCGGGGTTTCCTACTCTACACGTATCGCGCACTACAACCTAATACAAGTCCGGCAATACTGACCTTCTGTTTACCTTCTATACATTATTACATTTCCACGTATTATAAACGCAAGAAACTTACAAAATACATGGCATGCACTTATTAAAATATTGCTGATTAGTAGAGACCTGAAAAAATTCGCTAATTCATTTTGAGACATGCTATAATTCAAAAACACGTGTGTTGATATAACTTTAGCTATTGGTGCACACGGTGTTTTGACACCTCCTGGACAAGGCTGGCCCAATCGCCGCCTTCCACTGTGACAGCAGACAACCAATATGCAGTTGATATCTGCATATTTGTACATAAAACTGTAGAGTCTAGCCTGCAGGTCGTTGAACTCGCGAATTTTTCTGGTCTCTACCGATTAGCTTACGTACAAAAGCCAGAGTTTACGTTTTATGCAGAAAGGTATATTTATATAACTACATTTTACAAATCTAATTTCGTAAATTGATGATCTTGAATTCAGGAACGTGCACTAGGTGAAACGACGATCGTTTACCTGAATTATTAAGTAACAACATGGCGAAAAAAAACAATACTCATTTTCTTGAAATAAAGTCGCTAGTATTCAAATAATACAGGATGATTCTAAAATCATTGGACAAACATTGAGGGGTAGTAGAGCTCACTAAAACTAACAATTATTGTATAGGAATATACAGGCGAAAGTGACGCGCTGAGGCACAAACACAAAAACNGAGCTCACTAAAACTAACAATTATTGTATAGGAATATACAGGCGAAAGTGACGCGCTGAGGCACAAACACAAAAACCATAATACATTACCGGAAACATAAAATGTTCATTAGCAGCATACTTGACTAGTGATTCCGTACAGACAATGTGAAAACAGTTGCTGGAAATGCATCTACCAACAGTCACGCATGCTTGGTGACCTCTACATATGGCGTGATTGGCTGANGAGCTCACTAAAACTAACAATTATTGTATAGGAATATACAGGCGAAAGTGACGCGCTGAGGCACAAACACAAAAACATAACACATTAACGGAAACATAAAATGTTCATCAGCAGCATACATGACTAGTGATTCCGTACAGAAAATGTTAAAACAGTTGCTGGAAATGCACCCACCAACAGTCACGCATGCTTGGTGACCTCTACATATGGCGTGATTGGCTGACAATGGTGGCGTGCGTGAAATACCCGGCGTATTTGAATATGTTCGCCAATCACTCCACCGACGCTACCAAGCTTGCATTACTGTCGGTGGTAGCAATTTTGAGCAATTATTATAAAAGGCATTTAGCGGCGACGTTGTAAATAAACACTGTGTTGCATTTCATGTGTTATTATTGTGTTTGTGCCTCAACGCGTCACTCCCGCCCATATATTCCTATACAATAATTGTTTGTTTTAGTGAGCTCTACTACCCCTCAATGTTTGTCCCATGATTTTAGAATCAGCCTGTATAGAACTTATTTTGTATTTACCTCCGAAGTGCTATGCTATCTTTCATCTGTGTTTACAAAACACAGATCTGGCAGGTACAGCACTGTATTAAACATCCCACACTGTTATAAAAATGCCCTTTATTTTACGGAAAAGTGCCGGTGAAAATCTATCCGGAAGTCTGTAAACTCTCCGTAAAATTATGGAAACACTAATTTCCAGAAACGGACTTTCCGTAAATTTCACAGAACTTTCAGTGAATTCTCGGAACCTCTCCGTTAATTTCCTTGTTAGTTTTCTGCACTTATAGTTTAGAAGAAAAAAAAAGCCAATGCAAATCCTTAATTTTCGTTATGTGGGTAAATTACCGTGTATAAAAAAGGTATTTAAAAATGTAAAAATATTATACAAACATGAAGGAGATTTGAACCCGAGTCAGAAAGTTGTAATTCCATGACTAACCAGTTATCTGCAACCTTAGAGCATAACTTTCGTAGTTCTAGTATTGTCACACTGGCGACTATTTCAACGTCTATTCAATGAAGTGTATTTCAAGTGTTGGTAAATGTTAAAGCCCCCTGATGCTACTTTTCTAGGAACATGCCGAAGTCGCGTGGAGGTCCTAACTGCCGCGGGAACGGCGCTCTCCCGGTCACAGTGGCGAAGAAAGCTGCGGCTGTACCAGCCATTGTTCGTTCCCGAAACACGAAAGTATAGGAAATACGGAGACTTCCCGTATTTTACGGAGCTCAGCTTCATTGTCCTTCATTCCGGATTTCGTTTCCGTACGTACCGTAAAATCACTTAACATTTTTCGTAAATTCACGGAAATGTTTAACCGTGTACTCGTTAAAATATCGCATGAACACTCGTTACTCCGTACTCGTTACTTCGTACTCGTTACTTAGTTTCTATAAAATTTTCACGGTTAATTGAGCTTTTTTTGGAATCAACATTTGAAAATTGTCACCATCCCTCTCCTTCTGCGTATGTTTTAGCTGTCAAACTGACCAGCAGACTCCCAGTTAAGTTGGTAACGACGGAGGGAAACTTGTTCCACGTCTTAACTTTGAATTCAAAGGGTTTGGTAAGCATTTGTGTCTACTGAAATGGTTAGTTTTGATTTATGTTCTTTTTAAATGGCTTATACCTAGGGTCAGTGACTTTTCGCGTAAAAATTGGAGCACACAGTAGACTTCAATACTCTATACACACCTCAGCTGTTGTTATACCTCCGTTGGCTGCTGGTGCCGTGTCCGTCTTTGACCAAGCCAATCAGGACTAAGCAACTCCAACACTGAACCTTTGTGATTCGTGCGCAAACGGTTATCGCGTAAAAATCGGAGCACATGGTAGACTTCAATACTCTATACACACCTCAGCTGTTGTTATACCTCCGTTGGCTGCTGGTGCCGTGTTCGTCTTTGACCAAGCCACTCAGGACTAAGCAACTCCGACACTGAACCTTTGTGATTCGTGCGCAAACGGTTATCGCGTAAAAATCGGAGCACATGGTAGACTTCAATACTCTATACACACATCAGCTGTTGTTATACCTCCGTTGGCTGCTGATGCCATGTTCGTCTTTGACCAAGCCACTCAGGACTAAGCAACTCCGACACTCAACCTTCGTGATTAATGCGCAAACGGTTATCGCGTAAAAATCGGAGCACATGGTAGACTTCAATACTCTATACACACCTCAGCTGTTGTTATACCTCCGTTGGCTGCTGGTGCCGTGTTCGTCTTTGACCAAGCCACTCAGGACTAAGCAACTCCGACACTCAACCTTCGTGATTAATGCGCAAACGGTTATCGCGTAAAAATCGGCGCACATGGTAGACTTCAATACTCTATACACACCTCAGCTGTTGTTATACCTCCGTTGGCTGCTGGTGCCGTGTCCGTCTTTGACCAAGCCAATCAGGACTAAGTAACTCCGACACTGAACCTTCGTGATTCTTGCGCAAACTGTTATCGCCTAAAAATCAGAGCACATGGTAGACTTCAATACTATATACACACCTCAGCTGTTGTTATACCTCCGTTGGCTGCTGGTGCCGTGTCCGTCTTTGACCAAGCCAATCAGGACTAAGTAACTCCGACACTGAACCTTCGTGATTCTTGCGCAAACTGTTATCGCCTAAAAATCAGAGCACATGGTAGACTTCAATACTATATACACACCTCAGCTGTTGTTATACCTCCATTGGCTGCTGGTGCCGTGTCCGTCTTTGACCAAGCCACTCAGGACTAAGTAACTCCGACACTGAACCTTCGTGATTCGTGCGCAAACTGTTAACACGGGCCAGAACATTTTTTAGCCAATCAAATAAGCTGGACGACTCTACAGTGCTTTGGACTGTATCTTGTCTCGAAATATTTTCGTGAAATATCACTGACCCTACTTATAGCGTTATAACTAGCAAATATGCACAGTTTATATTCTCCGATAATTTTGCAGTTTTTCTTGACAGATGCATGAATAACGTGACAGGGAACATGGCAATGTTAATTTTACATATGGTGGTGGATAACATGATATACATACAAGTAGATCTTAAGCAGGGCTTTAACAAATGTTTGGTTTGCCGTGAACAGCCTACATTTGCATTTTACTGGAACCCCGGGAGAAAGCGTAGTGCAGATGAAGATGGGGCTGCGAGAGCGGGCGCGCTTCGTGGTGTATACTCTTCGTCATTCAAAACTGGACTACTATTCTGCCAACGAGAAATTGCTGTTACGATCTACAAAAGTGGATAATGTCGTTTACACTGTAACATATGTTTGTGTTTTTGCATTTAACTTTGTTATTTAAATACCAAAACGTCCTTTGTCTTATATAAATGCTAATAATGCTGTCTCTGAAAATTGCTTTAAAATTTTGAGGTTATGTGCACTTGTTTGTGTGTGTTAAATACGACTACTTTTAAAACATTTCTTTAATAATAAACCCCGTATAGTGACAATTTATTCTACAGATGCTTAAGCGTATCGTTAGTTTATAAGACTAATTAAAAAATACTAAGATACGAAAATAACATAAGTAAGTACTATCCGTGCAGAAATGGAGCGTTTTTTAAATGTGCCTAAGCAAAAAACTTGACTTTTTTTGAAAATTGAGAGGTTCTGTGTCTGCAGGAAAATATTTATATTAAGTATTACGGCGCGAGCATAAAATAAACGTGGTTATTCGTGAGACAAAAACTCTTTGATAAAATATTTACCCACAATTTTAAATCATTGCCAAATGTTGAATTGAAACGGTGTTCTGAAACGCCGAAATTTCAAACATCGACGAAGGCAGCGGACAATTCAAGCAATTTCGTGTTAAAATTATCATTAAATTTGGCAAGAAACTTACGTTTCCAAAAATAATGTCATCCCTATTTCAAAGTTTTTCTGTAATCCACGGCAACCGGCCGACAATACGCTCGAATGCTGCGCGAAACCAAAACATCTACAACTACATCACACACACGTTAACCAATAGGAAACCGTTTTAATTGTTTACAATGAGATAAAATTTACACATTTTGAGGGCTAGATGATTTTAAAAAATTAATACGCACGAGATTAATACTTTGCCTTGTAGTATTAGTAGTACAGGTGTGTAGGTTTTGGCACAGGCGTTAAAGCGAAGGATTCAGGATTCGTCCACCATCTTGGAAGACGTCACCTCCTACTATGCCATTCCGGTCTGCCGGCAGCTATTTTGTGGCCTTGACCTTTCCGCCACCTTGTTTCTATAATTTTCCACTTCATTATCTGTCATTCCTTATTTTTGCATGCTCTTTCATTCCAACTTGCATCTTTCAATATTATCTATCCCACCTCTTTTCTCTCTTGCACTATCATCGTCCGCCATCTTGGATGTTGTCTGCTGTAGTTCTGTCGTCGTCCGCTAGAGTGCACCACTGATGCCTGTAATGTTGTTTATTGCTTCTAGAGTGTGCCCCTGTCATCCGCCATCTTGTTTTTATTTGTTCTTCGTTCAACTGCCGCCTGCTAGGGGCGCTGGTGTCGTTCTCACTCATTTATTCACACATTTATTCAACTTTCTTGCATTGTTAATACAATATTTTGCGAACTCCCTTCGGTTTTCTCCACTTATGTAGGTACCATGAGTGTCTTGGAACAATTAATAAAGAAACAGTGCAGCAGTATGTTAACAACACTTTGACCTTTGTGTTCACAATCGCCTGGCACGATGTTCCACTTTGAGTCACTCAGCACATCAATTTAAAGTAAAAAATAATATACATAGCACTGACATTTTCATTGTGTGATTTTCGCTTTAAATGATACAAACCTTTTGCTGGATATAAAAAAGAAATAAACGAGATATAGCAAGTGTTGTTCTTAACACAATGTTTATTTAATATAGCACGAAAACTGGTGTAAATCTAAAATTAAAATTAAAATTTAATTACCTAAATTTTAACGTTTTAGGTAAACTTGTGAATACTCGTTTATCTCAAGCGCATTGCTAAGTATTTCATGCGCAAACCTTTCTTTAACGACGAATATCTGCTTACTCTCGTTTGAATTTCGTCTTTTCCTTGCCGTGGACTTTCGGAAGTTAGACGAGAATTGTATTTTCTGAAACTCTACGGAAGTCATTCTAAATGTTTATCCCAGCGACGTATCTCCGCTAGGGGCGTCATCGACTAAAAATAGCTCATTCACACGCACCTTATGGTAAAACGGGCAGCAACATAACACGAGCGGTTCATTGTAGTGCGTTTACAATGTATCGAATTCCTCTGTAAATATTGCGAATAGGGCCCATATTTATACGACACAACTAAATGACTTAAGTAATAAGCTCTGTAAGTGCGGGTAACTCCTCGTGAACAGTGAGCACGGTATTTTCAATAGTTGGCACGGGCGGCATACTCAGTGTGTCCGCCTCTGGCCGTGTGCAGAGAGATAGAGAGAGAAAGAGAGAGAGAGGAACTCACTTGTTGTAGAGGACGATGTCGGGCCTCCAGATGTGGTCCGAAGGCACGTGCAGCATCTCGACTCCCCCGTACTCCCTCGGGTCCCACTGCAGCTTGTAGTCGTGCCAGGACTGCAACAACAAACACAGCGCCACGGTAACAACACGCGGACTCCACGTGGCACGCTACGACCCTCCACTCAGCGCATGTCTGCACCCAGAGAAAGTTTAACCAAGTGTGTTTGTCGCTAACGAATGAGCTGTTCGTACAGAGGCAATCGAATGTTTTGTTATTGAAACAAATTAATAATTCGTACCGTAGACAGCCGTTAGCATTCTGACTGCTGTAGTGTGGAGAAAGTATCATCTTGTAGGTGCGTGCTTGGCCCTAGGCCTATGCGCTCTGCAAACAAACATTGGCTGTAGGAGGAACATGCATCACTCGGCCAAGTGAGGCTTTGGAGTGTCTTTGTAGCCTGCCCCTGTCCTCCAATTAAACTAGGACTAAGCTCGTGGAAGGGTTATAGCATGCCGACAAGGTCGCGGGAGAAAATTCATTTCTCGGGAAACCATGGAATAACCCTAATCAGGATGGCCGGACCGGGATTCGAACACAGGTCCTCCCGAATGGGAGTCCAAAGTTAACCACTGCACCGCCTCTCTCTGGTGGGCAAATGGAGAACATGACAATACTCCCCACCCCCGGGTCAATGATGTAGTAACGAACTTTGGACGTGGACATTTAAATTAAGTAATTGATTGAATTCAGGGCTTATTCGAACACATGCACTTCGTAAATCACATACACTGTGTAATAAATGGAAAATACATCAATGCAACAGCACAAGGAACAAGGAGTTACTGATATTACTAATGAGCCTACTTCCCTCTACACAGACTCAGATAAGTTTTAATGAAGTTCTTAGGAGCTCATATGGTAGGTAGGTCTTGACGTCTAGTAGACAGCATTGTCGTTAGAGATAAAACCAGAAACATATACGATAGTAGTGAGACAATTACAAATACACGCGTGCCTTACTCGGGACTCGGATCCAGAAAAGCTAGTTCCGCGAGATAGCGTGCAATTACAGAGGCCGGATTAGAGGCACCAACTACGGATATAATCAGCGTAATGTTTTGAATAATAAAGTTAACTAACCTGAAATATTTACAATCCCGCCGTTCTGAAAATAAGTGTCTGAGCCACTTTAAACGCGTGAGGTTATATTATGGCCGACCATAGCGTTGTTTGCGTAAATAATTTGGTGGAAATGTGTTGCATGGCATTTGAGATATGGAATGAAAAGCTTAATTTTATTATTTGGTGTTAACTGACAAAATTATCTAAAAAGGTTTTATATGCGATACTTCTAATAGATGCTGTCACCATAAAAATATTTGGTTGAATTTGGTAAAATTATTTAATAGGGATGACAATATTACCAAAATATTTATATGGCTGTCATTGTAAAAATCTATGCCTTATTCCACTAAAATAATGTAAGTTTACATAGCCTTGTGTAGCACTAATGGAGTGCAAAATTTGGCGGTAATTAGTTTAATTGTGCCGTAAATATGACAAAATGTTCAATTTTCTCACCTGGCAATTTTTTTTATAAAAAAGCCAACAAAAGAAGGCCTCTATTTATAAATTATGCTCCTAATGAACGCTGTAAGTTTACAAAATTTTGTTTAATTTTGTTTAATTTTTTAATAGACATAATAAAATTACCTACATAATTGATATTAACTTCATTAAAAAATGATCTGCCGCACATAAAAGAATTGTTTAAAAACCTTGTTGTAATACCTACTTGTATGCAAAATTGGTTGGAAATTGGCGAATTGGTCCTCGAGATATAGGATAAAACATCAATTATTTTCAATCAACGATCTTCATAAATTGGGGACAAACAGATTGTGTATTAGCATATTCGATGGTTTTTATAAATGCAGTATACAAAGCGAAGTTATAATAGGTTCCATAGTTTCTTAGACATAGCACATTAAATTAAAGTTTTTATATAGCCGACATTTTGAAAATATACAAACTAATATGTCATACCATAGAACAACTTCTTCGCCAAATGTAATGGGAATTTGTTTATTGTTTCCCAAGATATGAAATAAAATCGTAAATTTTCATGTATGGCTATCTTACAAAGTGGCGGAGAAATAATGCGCTGCATAGACAAATGTTATGGTTATAATCTATAGTTAAGTTAAGTTTAAACTTATTTCTAGTTTCGTATTATAAAACGTACTGAGGTAGAATGATTATAAGGTTGCCATTTTTAAATTAGTGTCTGGCCAACTCAAAACATATCAGTTTACATGGCCTGCCATAGTGATACTTGTTAGTAAAATTTAACGCAAATCTGTTGGTTTTCTTCGGACATATGACAAAAATTTTAATTTCTCATGTAATGCTATCTTACAAAATCGCGAACAAAAGATTTTTTGTGGGGGTTTAATTGATGGTTGTAATATTTACTTCCAGAATTCAAAGTTTGTTTGGGATTAATTGCTGGTTTTCGACGATACACCTTACTAAGAGAAAATAGACGTATAACCGCCATTTTAAAAATAAATTTCTGACTTTATAACATACAAGTTTATATCATTTGCTGCAGTAATACTGCTTTGTCACAAATTTGGAAGGAATCGGTCAATTGTTTTCCGAAATATGACAAAAACTTTATTTAACTATGAAAGTCATGATGTCTTTACTAAGTATGTGTGTATCGAATTTGATGAAATTCTGATAGTGAGTTCAAAGGTTTTTATGGGGTACGCACACACACACGCACATCACGCACACAGACGCACAGAGAGGAAGTGATAGTAATGGCCTTTCATTCCTCCACAAATTGGGCTACAAAATTATAAACTAATTTGGTTTCTTAATCACAGCCTATCTTCTCTATGCGTTTGTACTTTTAATGCTACACTACTCATTGTGCAAAGGAGAAAAATTTAAGGTTAAATCAAATTTAAGTTAATATTACTGCAATAACTCACATTGTTTTAAAGCATTTTGCAAGATCAGCCACATACCTAAGACTCGTTTTCCTTCCGGAGTCTTTGAATGCAAGTTTAATACAGAAAAAGGATCATGATATAATAATTCAAAAGAAGTATTTATACCTTATAGATAAAATATTTAAAGTTTTTTTATTTTTTTTTATTTGAGTTTTCGTTTCTTTCTTCTATGAAGGAAAATATTCAGGGTGCCGATGTTTTCAGAAATGTCAAAGCTATAAAGATTGTCGCTGCTGCTCTCTGTGGTTATTTTGAGTAACTATTACCTACCAAAATAGCTATGATAGCACAACCTACCAGCAACGAACAAAATCTTAGAATCAGGGAAATTTATGCTAAGTGCCTTTTAGGCCAAATTACATTTAGTCGATGTAACCTTCAGGTTAAGTGACTTAGGTCAAGTGAATTGCATTCTAAATGACTTAGGCGAAGTGAATTTTAGAGCAAGTACCTTTAGGCCAAGTGAATTATAGACCAAGAGGCTTCTAGGCCATCTGACTTTTAGGCCAAGTGACTTTTTAGCCAAATGAGTTTTAGGCCAAATCTCTTTCGGTAAAATAAAATTTTTCCTGAAAATTTATGCTAAGTGACTTTTAGGCCAAGTGACTTTTAAGCAAAGTGACGCACTCCCGAGAAATTACTTTCATGTGAATTACACATATAAATAGTGAACAGTGAGTCTGTATTGGTTAAACTGCACAAGCATTCTAACTCTTGTGTAGAGACAAGTATCAATGCCACAAAACTAAACCAAGTTGCGAAATAACAAACGTAAACACAGCGCACGCACTGACCGAGAGTGCGATCGCAGATACGCACCCTCGTAACAGACCGTTTGATGTTGCTGTCGAGATCGGACTCGCTCTCATCACAGAAGATCAATGGGCGCGTGGCTGCGGGTGTATCCCGGGATGCGTGTGTTATCTGCGAGTGTTAACCTAACATCGCAATAAATCAGCAGACAATGTGTCATTACAGTAGCTGTGTCAGTGCAAGATGGCGCCAAGAGCACGGTCGTGATGCAGTTCATCTACTCTGTCTAGAGCTTCGGGCATCACTATTTCCTGATCAAAATATATTTCCCTTACAAACGATATAATCTTATCATTCGCATGATTTCACCATTCTTCATTGTGTGTATGTATATATACACATATATATGCATATGTATATGTTTATATATATATATCACATATATATTTATATGTGTGTAAATACATATAAATTGAGCAGATATAAGTAAAATGCTGTCAATAATATTATCAATAATCGTTAATCTAATAGTTTATTGCAGTCCATTTTTAAATATAAACCTACGTATATTGTAATAAACGTGTTTTAACAAAATTAGTCACAGTCAATATATCTCCCTTGGAAACATTCTTCCAGAAACCAAGAGTTTGAAACGCCATTTAGAAAGTGCGAGGGCAGTGTTTTAAANTTATATATATATCACATATATATTTATATGTGTGTAAATACATATAAATTGAGCAGATATAAGTAAAATGCTGTCAATAATATTATCAATAATCGTTAATCTAATAGTTTATTGCAGTCCATTTTTAAATATAAACCTACGTATATTGTAATAAACGTGTNATCAATAATCGTTAATCTAATAGTTTATTGCAGTCCATTTTTAAATATAAACCTACGTATATTGTAATAAACGTGTATTAACATAATTAGTCACAGTCAATATGTCTCCCTTGGAAACATTCTTCCAGAAACCAAGAGTTTGAAACGCCATTTAGAAAGTGCGAGGGCAGTGTTTTAAANCATGATTTCACCATTCTTCATTGTGTGTATGTATATATACACATATATATGCATATGTATATGTTTATATATATATCACATATATATTTATATGTGTGTAAATACATATAAATTGAGCAGATATAAGTAAAATGCTGTCAATAATATTATCAATAATCGTTAATCTAATAGTTTATTGCAGTCCATTTTTAAATATAAACCTACGTATATTGTAATAAACGTGTTTTAACATAATTAGTCACAGTCAATATGTCTCCCTTGGAAACATTCTTCCAGAAACCAAGAGTTTGAAACGCCATTTAGAAAGTGCGAGGGCAGTGTTTTAAATAATTTTGCCGTTGAAATAAAAATAATTTGAATTCCTACCAATTTATTACTTTGATCTTTTGAAGAAGTTATAAAACTATTAAATTATTTGTTGGAATTTATTTAAACACTTTATAAAATGGTCACTGCCCTTACTTTATTGTACTCCAGACAAATATATTAGTGATGTTAAGAAATGTAATATATATCTTTTTCTCTCAATTTGATATTTTGTAGTTAATTGTAACCATGTTTAGCTTAATTTAGGATAAAGTATAATTTGTATAAGTAATTAATGTATTTAAGACATAAAATATTTTTCTAAGTTTCATAAAAAGAATCTCGTATTCTTAAGAACACTGTTTGTATTGTTAATATTCTGAAGTTACGTGTGTCGTATGTTGTTTCTTTAATTTGTCAACTTAAGACGACTTTCTATAAACCGGCTGTGTATATATAAATTAATAAATAGATTGATGAAATGAACTCGCCTAAGTAAAGTTTTTTGTACGAGAGACTATAAAAAAAAGTATTTTCTAGAGACTCTATCTGTTATGGAAAATATAGTACCATAGAATAGCGTACGTTTGTGTTCCGTAGAAGTACAGCAATAGGGTTTCAGAGCTGTATGCGAACACATTATTTATTTTGTAGTTGGCTTAAAGTTGTCTTTAGTGTCCGATAAGTGTCCCCCCCCCCCAACTTCCATTGCGTACAAAACACAGCGTGTACCCAGGATTCACGTGATAAACTCACAACCGAGGTAGTGAGGAACAGAAGAAAAACTTACGTCAGGATGCCGGTGCTAGAAACTGTTTTTTTCCTCCAAACACGTGAGTGACGAAACGACAGCTAAGCAACCGCCATTGTGTGCGTGTGTGTGTGTGTGTGTGTGTGTGGCGCAAGCGAAAATATAGAATAGGCAAGCATATAGAAACGGAGTTGTGGTTTTTGTATGTGAGCGCGCCCATCTGTCGATTGGCTGCGCGCGGCTCTAGAATGGGCCTTGTGTCTGACTGGCTATCGTGTGATGGGGAAGAGTTCCTATTGGCTAGGCCGCCGGCTGGCCAGTAAGCTGTAGTTACGGCCACACGTTTGACGCGAAAAGATTTACACGGTGGCTAAGACTCCAATATCCTATGTGCACACTTGTAGTCTTTGGCCGCTTGTGTTTGTGTGAAGGCAGTCTGTTAGATAAGTGAGTCAATCAGAATTAAGTTTATCCGATAATGACTGTCCGTGATTCGCAGACAGACACGATAAAACACGTAACAATTCAAATCATCCGATCACAAAAGTGGTTATGAACGAAAGTGTTTTGCAACACAAATTGTCCTAAAATTTTTTTACGAAAAAACAGGTGCCGCTAGTTATAGTGGAGTTCAATGTGAGAGAATAATCTTGGCGCAACTTCGAGGGAAGGCAGGTAGGGGAGGCGGTGTAGGGGAGGGCTCTCCCTAACGCTCGCCGCTGGAGGGAGGGAAACCACGTGATACTGCTGGCGTTATACATACCAAACTGGTAAAGTCGTTCTGTAGTACCACATTGTTAAATATAACGCTAGCAACTGACGTTTTTTCGACAGGTAAAGTGCACACGCGGAGCAGCTCTCGCCCAACCATACTCGGCCGCTGTCACTACCGAACTGAACAGCCCCACCCCTTCATGCAGCGGCAATGAACTCTCCCGACTCGACTACTGCGCATCATGTTCTCATTTGGATTTCACATTCGGAGTTCTTCTGTAGCCGACATTGGTGACAGGGTTGCGACGTCACTTTGTGTGCGCGCCGTTTGACGTTTTGGCGAGTTTAATGGATATTCAATTGATGGCTTTTTCGAGTTTTGAGGATTTTTGCTGACGTGTTTCATTACGTTTTTCGTTGTTTTCGACGTTTATTGTATTCGTAATTTAGATTTTTGCTGGCTGTACGGGTTAACCCCTAGGCCACGTGCGTTTGCACAATTTGGTGAAGAAGAGGAATGATTTCACTATATCAGCCGCTGATTGGGCGAACGGCGTCCCAATATCTTGCTGGCGTGTGCCGCGTGTTTGAGGTATGAGAGGGTGTCCAACTTCTGCATGTTTTTTGTATCCCGTAGTGTAGAGTTGGACTTGACTTTTCTAAAGTCAGTAATATACCCATTTTGTTAATAATGGTATACTTTACAGAGGCGGTACAGTTAGTTTGCTGGCACGATCACCTTTCCAGTACAGACATTGGTTTACAAAACAGTTGTCAGCGCTCATTTTGTCGCAACAGAATTGTTGTTAGGTGCAGAAAATTCCAGATCTTTTTCCTGCGCGGTCAGTGTAAACGTAGTTTGTCATAATCTAACCGTTGAGCTTTCTGGACGCCATTTTGAACAACTGTTGACACCCTTCTATGCTGCTGTAAATAAACTGACTACACATACACATGACTCTACCTACAATACAGGGTGAATCTAAAGTATTGCAATGAACTTCGGGAGGGAATTCCTGGGATCAAAACAAGCAAAATTGGTCNTCCTGCGCGGTCAGTGTAAACGTAGTTTGTCATAATCTAACCGTTGAGCTTTCTGGACGCCATTTTGAACAACTGTTAACACCCTTCTATGCTGCTGTAAATAAACTGACTACACATACACATGACTCTACCTACAATACAGGGTGAATCTAAAGTATTGCAATGAACTTCGGGAGGGAATTCCTGGGATCAAAACAAGCAAAATTGGTATTGTCAACATATGTCTTACAAAGCGTCGTTATTGAGCTACATGCATTTCACATTGTGGTATCATGTATCACTCCGCCACGTGCTGTTACGTTGGACCGGGCGTCGTGGTCCAGTGCATTGACCTGCACGGTCTCCTGACCTCAATCCACTAATTTGCCTGTCCGTTCTCCTGACCCCAATCCACTAGTTGGCCTGCCCTGTCTCCTGACCTCAATCCGCTGGACTATTAGCTGTGGGGGCACGTGAGGAGTGCGGTGTGCGCTACGCCGGTTAACGACGTCGATGACTTGTAACAGCTTATCATTAACGCCTGTGCAGTTGTTCGACACGAGCCAGGTATCTTGTAGCGGCTTCGCCAGTCCGCGATGGGGCGTTGCCGCGCATACATAGCTGCCCATGGTGGACACTTCCAACATTACCTGTGATGTGGCCAATGTACGCACTGTAACTCAATAACAATGCCTTGCAGGACATGTCGATAGGAACATTTCTGCTTGTTTTGATCCCATGAATCATCTCCCAAATTTTGTTACAATAGTTTCGATACAGTCTGTATATGCCTTGTTTTGACGCATTCTCCTAGATGTCTGTAACACGACCCTGTAGTTTTTTGTAATAGTGGTGTTTGTTTTTCCGTTACTTTACTACTTGCACAGTTGGAAATTTTGGTGAAGGGGTACTAATGTTTTCCGATCTTCGTTTCCAACACCAATCTCTTATTTTAATATCCCACCTATCGCCGTTCTTAATCCGTCTCGTGGTTTATGGTACACTTTGCAATTGGAAACAAGCTAAGGAACTCGTTTGAAACAAGTTTTTATTTTAAAGTTTTATTATTCGATCTTATGTAGTGTCATGAAAAGACATGTGTGAAATTCCCACTGGGGGGCAATAGTGTTTAATTATCAGAGAATCAAACATAATTGAGAGGTGTTTATGTCCTGCGTCAAACTCAGTAGGCGGGCGTGATCTTGAGCTGTTAAATATTTTTTACTAGGGATTCCTCTTGAATGACATTTCTACAGTTTATATCTAGAGCAGGCCTATTTAACATTTCTTTTAATAGTGGTATAACTAGGTGTGTACACTTTTTTATGTTTTCTTAACGGGCATTTTACCTCAATTTTGTTGAGGTTTAGTTTCCAGTCATGGTTTTATACAGTTCCGGATTGCTTGCCAAACGTCGTATCGCAAAGTTCCCCTTGTCTCGTTGAAAACGATTTCTCCCCGCTTCACTGTTCGGGAAAATATCGCACTATAAAAACATTACCAGATACACTCGACACGACGTGAAGTGTGATATCCGTATCTCAGGCCAAGTGCAGCACTTAAACGTGCGTCTCGAATTATCTAGTTTCTCCGGCAAGGGATGATCGTAGCAAGAAGGGTCGATACAGGGGCAGAGAGAAGATAAACTACGGGGATGGCTTTCTCCTTTTATCTCAATTTCAACTTCGGCGTCTAAAACTGCAAACATGACATTTCTGTGTGCAAAACCAATGGTTTTTACGCAGGGGAATTATTATTTTTAACACAAAACGTAACATGTGATTTTTTTAACACAGAATCTCATACCTCAAAGTGTAAAATATGTTGTGATGTGTTCACGCTAAACAGGAAACTTTCAAATGTCCTGCACTTTTTAAGCTCTGTGACTTTCGACCATGATTACGTCGACGTAATGCATTGCGCTTACGTCCTGCTATAAGCACAACTGGTCACTATTTCACAACTATTGAAGTGAGCGAAGAGATTTGAGAGGTAAAGCCACCAAATTTAAAAAGCAGGCAACTCTCGAGTCCCCGAACAAGATGATTGGCCAAGTTGTTCATTTTGGCCGCAAGACGATTTTAAAGGTACATATTTTTCATGGCGTGCTTATTTTTTACCAGACTAAAAAATAAAAATGTATTTATTATACATTTGAAGGCAAAACAGCATCTCAACATTGTGCTGAAATTCTTTAACCTTTCAACGTACACATTTTTTTTCAGAAGTTGCAAAATAATAAATTTTTGGGAGGAACAGTACTTACAGATTTCTTGTAACAACTGACACATTGGAACCTATAGAAAGGGTGTCAGTGTACCCCTGATAAAAGAAGCAACCAGTTATGACATAGTGGGCGTGTCAACAGCGACCAATAGCATTGCCCAGGGAAATGCTATGTCCGTATTGGCGCTATCTTCTGGACTTGCACAGCACTGCCCTAGATTTCCCCGATCATGCAACATGCCAGACTTGGACGAGTGTACTCGGGATAGTATGTTGAGGTGTTAACACATTCAGACCCGGTGTACATAATTGTGCTCACTACGCACGTGTAGGTAATTTTTTGTCTGTGCTGCACACTGCACACCTCAATAATCAATGATTTTACCTGTGGTTAAATTATTCGCAATCCATCTTACTTATCTAAGCCATGATTGGTTCATACAACTGCAGCCGAACATATAGCCTACAGCCCATTGGCTGTGACTACGAAACAAGTCTTGTGTCTCACATAAGTACAGAACGCATCATAATTTTTTTTTGTTTGCAACACCTGAAACTGGAAATTTAAAGTCGGTCTGAAAGGGTTAAGAAATAGGAATGGGAATATGGGAAACGCTAGAAGAAAGTGCAAGGAGAAAATTATTTTGTCAAGAGGTCACATAGCCGAATTATTTTGTAGGTAATACAAAATAATTTATTACTGGCCACAAAAGATTAGTGGCGACATGTAAATAATTGAGTGTTCACCACAACATTTATTGGCAATGTGAATATTAACAAAAATTGTTATGGTTGCTCCAAAATATTTGTTTCGATGTACATCACCTGTGAGAAACAGAAAACTACAAGTAACAGATCAGCATTTTTAAGTTAGTAGATAAGGTCCGCTTGTTGGAACAGTTTTATGTGAATTGTTTTCGAGATATCCGTGCGGAAATTTCAAAACATAAGGTGAATCGCCTGCGAAGTAGGCAACACACTTACGCTGAATTCGTAACTGTACGATGCACGGCTGCTGGTATCACGACTTAGCCGGCTCCGGTCAGAAAGCACAACAGCGGCCAGTTCACGTTGCGGGATAAACACGAACCGGTACAGTTACATTTTATTTCAAACACCTCTATTTTAGTATAACGTTTAGTTTTCACTGCTGCTTTGTGACCATGTAAATTAACCCCTTGAAAGATTATCGCTAGTATACTCGTTCACGTTTGGCATATTGCAGAATATGAGATGGTCGGTGCTGTATAAACCCAGAAGCTAACACCGATGCAGTCAGCGCTATTCCTTCGGCAATACCACTGGTTGCTGCTCACACATCAACTATTTTTATAATTGATTTCTTCTTGCACCGTGGATCTAGCAATAATAATAATAATAATGGCGTGTGGGGAGTGCACCCATGGCAAGGCGACACCCATGACAGAAATAAAACCCTAGAATGGAGCGGCGCTGGAATGCAAGGACGGGGGAAACGGGAGTGTCCCGAGAGAACCCGCCGGGGATCGAACCCGGATCGCCGTGGTGGGAGGCGAGCGCCCTGGACACTGCGCCACCGCTGCCCCCGTGGATCTAGTGAAACTCTTACCATAGGTCCCGAAGTGTCAGTTGTTAAAAGCAATTACGTTTTATGCCATGCATTTATTATTTTGGAATACCTGAAATGAAAAGTTAATGTGTACGTTAATCGGTTAAAATAAATTGATAAATTCGCCTACGAAATCGTATCTGTCCGCGTATTACATCGTGGTTATT
This sequence comes from Clitarchus hookeri, assembly GCA_002778355.1. Taxonomy (NCBI): domain Eukaryota; kingdom Metazoa; phylum Arthropoda; class Insecta; order Phasmatodea; family Phasmatidae; genus Clitarchus; species Clitarchus hookeri. The sequence goes on along the minus strand of NQII01003358.1, from coordinate 73,256 downwards.
TTGCGTCAGCAGGGCTGTCAGAATTGCCAACGTGGCTTTCCTCTTCACTCGCACAGTCATCATGCGACATAATGCTTTTGTATATAGGACGTTGTTGGTTTCGTTTACGACATGTTACCACGCAATGGCTGCCATAAAAGTGCACTCGTTCGTGAAATAGACTATATTTATCTCTCTCTCTCTCTTTATTCTAAATTCAACTGAATCGCTCATGCCACCAACTCACCCCTCAACCCTACTTTAAATTGCTGTGTTAATATATAACATTAAAGCAATGTATAACAACAACAACACGGATCTGCGTCATTTGCTCTACTACTAGAGTGATATACCGTCTGCTTTCTCCCTGGAATACACTATGTTCAGAAATGGTCCGTATATAGAAGTATCGCTAACGTACGTGTTCTACAGACATGGCCTGCTGCCAAATAATATACGGACTTCAGCAGATTTCTAAAATAAAAAAGGCAGCGGTGGCGTAGTGGCCAGGGCGCTCGCCTCCCACCACGGCGATCCGGGCTCGATCCCCGGCGGGCTCACTCCCGGATTTTCGCATGTGGGAATCGTGCTGGACGATGCCGTTTGCCAGCGGGCCCCCTCGGTGTACTCCAGTTTCCCCGCCCTTGCATTCCAGCGCCGCTCCATTCTAGGGTCTCATTTCTGTCATGCCCGGGGATGACGGTCACCTGCGGGTCCCAGCTGAAAAGACCGTCACTCGGAGGATGTTGCCTTGCCCTGGGTGCACTCTCCACACGCCATTTATTTTATTTTATTCTAAAATAAATGAATGCGCGTTGACACCAACATTAATAAGTCAAAACATCCATCCAGGTTTCTTCAAAGTCTAAACCGCACAAGCTAGAACGCATGCATTATCTCAGCAGCATGTTATCTCAGCCGAATTTCACGGAACTTAAGCGAATGATTGCCACTTAAGAAAGGCCCAAGGGACTTTGTTGTAGCAAGCCATGCTATTGTAAGTGGAAACCCTAACATCAGGTTACCGCAGTTGTTGAAGAACTTGAGTGTGCAGCAACGGTAAGGTAATGTTCGGAGCAATGTGCTGAAGAAGTTAGTGTAGTTACCTCAAGAGACGTTAAGACACTGAACTACTTACCCTCCGGCGTTGCCATATTTACTTGGTGTATGCCACTCAACCTGTCAGTTAAAATGTATGCAGGTAGGAGTAGTGATATTTTCGAAATTTAGTTTTCAGTAATGTTTAGTTGGTAGGAATGGCTTGTAGTTCGGAGTTGAGCAGAAAGCATAGTAGCATTTCAATAAGGCAGGAAAACGCCAATGATAGTGGAATGTATTAAATACATACAGAAAGGATGCCGGTTAGATTTCACAAGTTACTTCTTAAATACCCTACCAGGAAGGTGTCCACCATCATAAGCAATAAATGCCTCCAAACGGCGCGGATGAAATCCTGCAGTACACGGATGTAACAGGTCCATTGGAATGTTTTTTTTACAGAGCTGCGAATTCCATCCTAGAGGTAAAAGTACCCCTTACATCTTTGACTATCGTATATTCCTCTACACCTTTATTTCCAGACTCGATATTTAAAAACCAGGCTTGTCAAAGCATAGGGAACATCTTAACAGTTATTTCGAAATCCAATTTTTTTAACATTAGTTTCACTTATGTAACCGTAACCAAACGTTACCCCATTATTTAATAGTGTCAGTACCACATGTGAAAATACAGATATATCTTAAACCGTACAAACGTCAACAATTTGGTCAAGTAATCCTCTTTCTTAAGTCAAGCTTTGATTTTTAACCCATTAGGGCCCAGAGTATACAGCTGTGTACATAACGATCATGAAGGATGTTTTTGGTATGTACAGTACACTGCGAGCCTCACTGTACAATGACCTCCCGTGTTGGGTAACTGATTAGTAAGCCATGTTACTGGCATGTGTTATGATTGGTCTATATAAGCATAGTCAAACATGAAGCCTACAGCTCATTGGTTGTGACAAGGAAGCAAGCGTCGTGTCGACTTAAGCACAGCACGCATCATAACATTTCTTGTTTGCAATACCTGAAACCGTAAACTATCCCCTTAACATAATATCCGGAGTATATCTTGTTCACATCTGACATGTTGCACAACAGGTAAAGTCATGATCGTCGCTGTGGAAGGTCAGAGGCTATATCCAATAACGACAGCGCCTTTCCCAGGGTAATGCTATTGGTTGGTGCTGACACACCAACAATTCTTATTGGTTGCTTCATCTGCTATCACTCAACCGAAACACTTTCCATTGGTTACAAAAGTGTCAGCGGTAATAAGAAATTCTTAAGTACTATTCGCGCCATAAATTTTTTCAACACCCAAAATTAAAAATAGATATGTACTTCCAGAAGTTAAATTAAGCCTAAAAGATTAAAGGTCCGGTCAAGAATTTTGATTGTGATGATTTGTAAGAATATCCAAGGTGGAAGGGATGCCACTGCCTCGAGGTCCGTAACTGACCGAGGGCGTGCTGCAAACATCTGGCTCTTCAGGGAGCCAAGAACAAGCCCGGTACTGTCAGGTCCGGGGAGCGCGAAGGCCAATATGTCCGAATCGGGAAATCACGACAACCAGTCTTTCTGCGTTGACGAACGATCCATTCTTGCGGGAACTGTTTCACCCACCTAACGCTCGTGCGGTGACCGGGCACCTCGTCATGGTGAAACTACGCTGAAACAACCTCTATATTGTGATGGGAGACTCGTTATGTTTTTAATAATATTTCACTGCAAACTCACTGCGTTGTACTCACCACGGCTGCTTGTTTACTGAACAGCGCATCTTCCGTAGTCCTGCAATCAACCACCTCTCACGCATGCGCACACAGTACCATATAACGTGCGTGCACGCCATATCACTTCATTCCTGCCTTTTCACAACAACTGCCTGGCATAATATTCAAGAAACAACTTGTGAAATGTTAAGTGGGGCACCTGCCCTAATTACTGACAATATCATTAAATATATTACACTAACACTCGCTTTTTCCTGCCTTGTTGAAATCCTATTATTTATTTCACAAGAACCTGTATATTTCTGGACAAACGTTACTATCATTTAATTACTGAAGTTGACTTACAGAAACATTTTGACCCTCCACCCCCCACCCAACCACCCAGAAGCTGGTCTCTCGTCCAAAGTCCATATGACAAGTCACTGCTCTGATAGGTTTGCAACTAAGAATTAATCAAATAGCTTCATAAATTTTATCAAAATTTAACATCCTAATGACAATTGTTAACGTTTCGGGCACATTTCTATCTTTCTCTAAATCAAAAACCAGTACTAACGTAAAACGTAGATGGAACAATTTTTTGTTTCGTAACCGGCGAATGATATTTATTTATTTCATCCACTTCATATGACCTCAATAATGATTTATACGGTATTGTATTATCTAGATGTATGCAAACATATGACAGTAATAGTATCAGGCAACGTGCGACGGCCTCGTTATGACAACGTTCGTAATGGCCGCGCGGTCACCTGCGATCGTTACCAGCCAACGTGCGACTCGCGGCCGAACTGGCAAATTCAATAAATCAGGCCGGTGCGGACACCCCGAGGACGACAAGCAATGAAATATGCAACGAAAGAGGATTACAGAGGATTTCCGCAGTTTGACGTATGCGTGCGCGTTGACCTGTTGCTGACAGACTGTGCCCTCATTCCTGCAAGGCCGAGCTGGCTGCAGTCTCTCTGCAGATGCGGGTTCATCGCACCAAAGCATGTCTGTTACACGAACACGTACAGGTCAGGTGTATTTTTTCCTTCGTGCATTTGAAAGGCAGAACGTAAAAAGAATGGCAAATTCTGATGGTGTAACGACTTTACTGTTTCATAACCATTGTGCAGGGGCTGCATTGGTTTAGTGGTCAGACCACTTACCTCCCACCAAGGCGAACTGGGTTCTATTCCCGGCGAGGTCGCTCCCGGATTTTCGCACGTGGGAATCGTGCCGGACGATGCCACTGGTTGGCGGGTTTTCTCAGGGATCTTCCAGTTTCCCGCGTCTTTGCATCCCGGCGCTGCTCCATACTCACCTCGCTTCCCCCTCATCGGCTCTCAGGACCTCGATGTTGAGAGCCGCCCAAATCTCTCTTCACCCACTTAGCGTTGTATGCAGACAACGCACTGTGGAAAACTGATGTCCAAGTAATTGTGAGAAAAGGGGGGGGGGAGGTTTGGGNCGAGAGCCGATGAGGGGGAAGCGAGGTGAGTATGGAGCAGCGCCGGAATGCATGGGTGGGGAAAAGGGAGATCCCTGAGAAAACCCGCCGACAAACGGCATCTTCCAAATGGATTCCCTGCCGGGAATCGAACCTGACGCGCCTTTGTGGGAGGGTAGCGCTCTATCCGTTGAGCCACCGTGGCCCCAACGTTAAAAGTCAGTAGGTAAGAAATAGTTTAATGAGTTGCCTTAAAAAATTCTAGTGTTACTTACAGTTTGTTAAACTGATCACACATTTAGTTAGTCCCTTCCAATAACCATCACAACCAGAATACACAATTCTCCTTGAACTAGAAGATTAAAGGCGATTAACATGTTCCAGCGCGTGTGGGCATGGCTATTTAAACAAAACAACAATGATCGCATTTACTGATCCCTCGGGAAAATACTACCCAGTTCAGAGGCCATAAAAGTCACGAGGCTGACACATGCGACCAGGGAGGCCACACACAGTTACGCAACACCGGGGAGATAGCAGAGCAGCGTTCCCGGATTATTGCAGCGAGTCGCCTCTTATATATGCTGTTCACGGCAAAGTGCGCTCTTTTGAAAGCCCTCTCGTAAGTTATTGTAGTCTTAGACGTTAACTTTCTAGTGCGGTGGAATATACACACGGTTTACTGCATACACGGCGATATTTATTTTAAAAGGTGGTTAAAGAATAAGTAATGCATGAAATGAAAAAGTAACTAGAGCCTCAAAAGCTGACATTGCCGTGAACAGCCTGTAAGGTTAATGACACCGTATCGCAGCATTAATAAATGTTTTTATGTGTTGTATACAAGAATTTTCTGATAAGTGCATACGTAAACTGGCATAGCACATGTTTCGCTATCACATTCAAAAAGCTGTACACTGGAGCAAAAGGTTTTGTTGAACAAAACAACGTTTCTTTGGCTCAAACAAATGAATTGTTTGTATAGGAACAGTGCAGTATTTTGTTGCTGAATCGGAATTATATTGTTCTTATTTGGTTGCCCCAAAATACATTATTTTGGTGGTGCAACTACAGATCTGTTAGGCTCTGCGTACATGAAATAAAATTGGTTATTTTAAAGAAAAGTGATAGTACAACCGCGTTTCTATCTTGGACCATTTGTGCTTGAGCAAGACGTGTTAGCACAGTTAGCTAATGTAACATTTTTATCTGTAACTTGTACAGCGTGTGGGCAGTCGAGTCTCCTGTGCCTTTACCTAGAGAGTGGAACAGGAGTACAATCCAGAGCAACACCGGTGTGCACAGCGCCCAGCACTAGTTGTTATACAGCCACAAAGCCACGTCAGGCAATATGTCCCCACTTCAGGTGTTAGGTAACCCATGCTGTGCTCACCGGCCAGTCTCATAGAGTCTGAACTCAGACTATAATTGGCCCCGTGGTGCTTTAATTGTCTGCAGTTTAATGCAATCAAATATAAGAAGACTACGCTTCTTCCAACTGTGGTGGGTGGGTGTGGATACCACCTCCCTATCAATAGCATCGTACAGAGTTGAATCTGCACGCGCCACCTTGATGGGGCCGAGGACTATCCATCCTCTACGAACGCGCTTCGTAAACGAGTCCTCTTACCAGACGGAGCAGACCAGCGTCCCTTCATTAGCGAGCGTCAGCCCATCGAAACTGGATCCACGACACGCCGCTTTGCTTCCCCAAAGGTTACTCAAGCGACAAGAGCCCATAACCAAACCTCCCCTCCAGGTGGCCGATACCTATTATAAGGACGTACCTGGAGCGCTTCTTTCTACTTTTACGTTATCTCTCGCAAGCTAGATCTAAATCGGCTCTTTTCTTTCGCAGGGCACCACCGGGAACTTTGAATTTTGAAGTCCGCCATACTGGTCCGAAATGAATTTAAAAACACACAAATTCTAAATACTTACAGTGAACACATACATATATTCTCTATCGCGCTCACGCTTGTCCTTCTTTCACGGTTAACAGTTAAGTATGACGGCACACCCTTAGCACATTCTCAGTCCAGTAGGAAAGTTACACCACTTCACGCCGATCTGCTCTGACCAATGAGAGGCCGGTGACCGGCATGTAGACCTCCACCAGGGGGATGTCTGAACTAGGACAGCCATTCCCGTAGTCACGACTGCCCTACCAGGCACTCTGAGGAGCTGGATCTGTGCACTCCCTACACACCGGGATCTGCTACCGGCTTTCGCCAAGTGCACTTCCAGCCCTCCACGTCGCCTTGCACCCATTACAGGTTGGTTACCCGACCATCAGCCCAGCTCCAACATGGCCCCCCAGGGCCTAGCTAATGTGACAACTGGAGAATTAGGGATTATTTTTAACACACACAATTCTAATAAAGGGAGGCCGCGGTAGTGTAGTGGTCAGACTGCTTGCCACCCACCTTGGCGGACCGGGCTCGATTCCCGGCGGGGTAGTTCCTTGATTTTCGCATGTTGGAATCGTGCAGGACGATGCCGCTGGTCAGCGGGTTTTCTCGGGGATCTCCCGTTTCCCCACCAAAAAGACGTCAAACTCGTGAACCAGTTACGGATGTATCATATTTGTCCCTAAACCATTTCGATGCATGTACCTACAGCTTCAAAATAGGTGTGTCAAAATATTTTTTAATTTTTTTTTTTAAAGGCACTCCATTGCACTAAAATTGTACGAACTGAAAATGGTCAGTGCCTAAATGGCAAGCAGCAATACAATAAATAAAATTATCGCGAGTTTGTTATAACACAACTTTGATCGGCGGAGATAGGGACCGAGGCACGCGTTTGTGCGGGCGTGCCTAGCCACGGTATAGATAACATTCTGCACTCCAGCCGGTAATTACGGTAAGTACCGAGCTGTTTACCGCAATTACGTGCTCGCCAATAACGGGGTGTTGTTTTCACTGAAACATACCGTACTTTGTGTAGCGTGTTGCACGATAATGTCCTAGGAAAAGGCTCTCCCGTGTTTTACCCCCGCGTATTTTCTTCTTCTACGGGCTTGCCTTTATTCACAAGCCACTAATTTCAAGGCTAGTAGAAATACTAACTTCCCTTAAAATAGAGACATTTTCTTGAAAACAAAGCCAATACCAAGTAGTGAAAAAATTAGTAACCAATTTCACTAGGCCTAAAGATTATGACGTGAGAAACTATGTGGTTATCTTTTTTTATCATACCAGTTTTTTTTAACTCGGCCCAATTTTTTTAAAGTAAAAAAAATAACTCACAGTTGTTCTATAGTTTAACAAACACGGAACCGAATTTCTTGTGTACAGACACACATACACACACATATATACATATATATATATATATATATAGTCATATATATAATATCATGTGTCAGAACAAGAACAGAGAACCATTGTTGATTGTAGTTTTTCTTNGTTCTATAGTTTAACAAACACGGAACCGAATTTCTTGTGTACAGACACACATACACACACATATATACATATATATAGTCATATATATAATATCATGTGTCAGAACAAGAACAGAGAACCATTGTTGATTGTAGTTTTTCTGAAAAGTGTCATGATATTGCTTACAGTCGGCCCTCGTGGCTAAATGAAATATTGTGACATTTAATTCATTTACACCACGACATATACTCGTTAATATAATTTCTCTTTAAGTGTTGGCATTGTGTGAAACCCATCCTTCTGGTGTATGAATTACCCATCTTTCAGAAGAAATATCATGCTGAAAAATATATATTATAAAACGTTTTGCCTATACGTTTACCAAAAATTATTAAACAAAGTACGTCACACAAAGACTTTGGTCCTTCTGAGATTTCGCCAGCCAAAACATTTTGCACTTACACACATCCGGAAGTTGAAACAATCAAAAGTGATCATATTTTGTCACTTAAAATTTCAAACAGTTTCGATAGTCTCTGAAACCATAATTTTATATATCGGTGGTTAGATTGTCATGTTTAAAAGTGTAAGTCGTCTGCAGAGAAATTCGAATCCCTACACAGAACTGCAGACCCGTGGTGTACTACTGGAGGTGCGGTATATCGCTACCATGGCCTCCGTACAGCGGTTCACAAGGGCTCTGACGGCGGCAGTTGTCCAAACAAACCGCCTAGTATGATCATCTTAGAACCTTCCGGCTTAAGGGACTCTTAGTTATCGTTTCCTCTCAGAGGGGATAGTGCCTTAGAGGCGTTCAAGCATAATCCCACTGTTGGTAGCTTCGCACCACCGGTCTTTTGACCGAGTGCACGAACCAGCGTCCCGTATCTGCGGTTCCCCTCGTACTCAGCAGAGCTACTGGGGCGACGAAGTCTTCTCAGTGAGGTAGAACTAACCTGTCTCACGACGCTCTACCAAGCCATACTGAACTAAACTGATCCAGGCACAAAGTTCTATTACACGCTGCTCGCTGGCTACTCTGTAGCAATTTACCCACTGAATCTTCAGTGAATAGTTGTTCACCGATGGAAACCAGTGGTACAGCTAGTAAAGCAATACTTACTTCCAGGCGTGTACAGTTTCGGTGATAAGCATCCTTCGCTTGCAACATGTCCCTTAGACTACAGGTGAGGTAGAGCGATCACGCCGACTGCGCACAACCAGTCTCCGTGTCCCGACATTCAACTGCTTTCCCGCCAGCACGACTAGCAGGAACGGCATGGATTGAATTTGAGGTTAGAACACTGATTAGTAAACAAGTGCTTTTGAGATGTATGTGTAATTCCTCTAACCAATTTGTCATGAAGTTTGATTAAATTCAAATTAATAAAAGTATTTTATTCGTACAAAAGTGCTTGTATTTTGAAAACGGAGATGTAAACACACATGTTTATCTCTGTTGACCACGTGGCGTTGGCAGTTGTGTTCCATAGGGGTAGGTCAGTGTTGGGTACACGCACAGAAGACGAACAATCGGTCTACATCATCATAAGTCTATGGCATGTACACGGCCGTAGACACGGAAACTGAATGGGGTTTAATGTATTGACAATATGCTGGGAACTAACATATATAGCAATAATTGATCAATTATATAGTTGTCGATTTAAAACTGCCAACTTTTTGAGAAAAATTAGGGATGTAAACCAAGAGATCAATAAATATGCCAAAATGAATTACTTTAAATCAATACAATAATATTATCTCAAATTCAGTGACTTTTAGGAATTGCATATTATGGAAGAAAAAAAAGACGTATGCCACAAAATGTTCCCTATTGCCTGGGCTGCCGGCTGGTGAGTAGATTACCAGCAGCTGATTGGTGAATGACGATGCGACATTTTGCTGGTCAGTGACGACAATTTAATGGCGTGTACGGCTGGAGGAAACGGATTAAGTGGCGGTTTCACTTCTGTACTCTTAGCACTCTGTGACAAAATCTAGAACACAGAAATTCGTTGGTAAAGTTGATTACCGAAAAGAAAAAAAAATTAATTATAATAATCCAATATGTGCACAAAAATTGGAAACCAAATTTCACCACAATATCGCAAAATAAATATACAAAATAAAATTTTACTCGAGAATCGAACACAAAAAAGCAAAACATACAAAATTAAACATGACAATAACAAACCCTCGTCAACTTATATAAAAAATGGAATATATAACTGTGTATGAATAACCCAGTTGTCAGTTTATCAAATAATAGGTATGCCATAACCAACTGTATAAAAGAAGGAACCAATAAAAAGCCACACAGAAGACAAAGGAATTAAGAAGCGAAATATTTTAGGATCAATACAAATTAACTCTATCGAAAACAACCACGCCATACACGAGGATACACGAATAAAAAATATGACAAATACGAACAAACACGCAACAAACAACAGAATTGCTAAACTGCACAACTTATACGACAAGAACAATAATCTTTGATAAAATAACATGTTTCAATTACAGAACAGTTAAGTATACAGTAGCGAAACGGAGTAGCGTTTCCTTTGATGTATGTCAAATCGTTCGCTCATTGGCCGCGCGAAGCTGTGGTATCGGATCTTGAATCTGATTGGCTACTAAGCACTCAGGAATACTCCCTATTTGTCAGGCTGCCGTGCCGTGAGTGAGTGAAGAGATTTGGGTGGCTCTTAACATTGAGGTCTTGAGAGCCGGTGAGTGTGAAGCGAGGTGAGTATGGAGCAGCGCCGGAATGCAAGGGCGGGGGAAACGTGAGATCTCCAAGAAAACCCTCCGACCAGTGACACCGTCCGGCAAGATTCCCTCATGCGAAAATCCGGGAACGACCCTGTTCGCCTAGGTGGTAGGCGAGTAGTGTAACCACTACACCACCACGGCCCCTGGTGGTGTTTGTCACTTCATTATGTCCGTTTTGGAAGGTTGGAAGCGAGCTTGTTTTTTTCATAACCACGATATTTTTTTACGTAGCAGTGTTTTTCATTATATGCTACTTGATTGCCAGATTGACTATATGAGAGGAATATATTGTTACATGAATGCCTGTGGGAGGGGGGGGGGTTATCTTATTTCGTGAGGTACGGAGGTCTTAATAAAAATAAACAAACTAAATTTGATTTTTAATTTATTCACACAGCTATTATTTACAGCATTAAATTATCTGTCACCATTATTACTTTTTTTGTTTCTCAGTGAGCGCAATATTTTATGTAAATTTCAACTCTAATTAACGTACTTCTTTATATATCTGTTTGATTACTCATCATTAACAAACGTTCAGTCTATCTGTTGCCATTATTTGTAATGTCTTTCACTCACACATCCAGTCCAATAGTATAGCCTGCAGTTGTACTCTTCACTGCTCTGATGTTCGCTGTCGTCGATTTTTCTCCCGCTGGTCACTTCTCTCGCCGCGCGCTTCTCTTCTGGCTAGTCGTCTATTGCTGAAACTCATCCACTCAATAACAGCCCGCTTGGAGGCCCGACGAGTTTTTATAGCCACTGACCTTGACCTGGAACGTTCGCCGCACCCCGAGTAAAACTGAGAGAAACAAGGTCAGTAATCCAGAGCATTCTTCAGGTGTCTCAAAGGCACCCAATGCCCAAGGTCGGGAGCGGCACTTGCCCTGATAGGTATAACAGGCACGCTTTGTAAACATTCTTTTGTGAAAAGCCGCTGCGTCCCTGGTTGTAAATGATAGCGCTCGCGTCCATAAATCATCTGACTGCGCTGTCCTTCACTTCCACTCACTCGCACGGGACAAAGCAGCGAGCGCGTAACTATATGGTCGTGCGATATTACAAAAACCGGAAGCAATATTAAAAAAAAAAATTGTTATCCGAATGTAAAACGGGCCACATGTTAGAAAGTGTTAAAGAATGTTGGCCGCGAAGGTGTCTGTAGGAACATAAAAGCAGGCGAAGGAGCACTTTGCCTCCATGAGCAGCCGTGTCTGCGGGAAACTCCCCAGGTACACGCCCAGGCAGCTCCGACTAAAAGAAGATATATTGGAAGCCCCCATTACGCCGTGTAATGACCAGTAAGTTGGCGTGTAGCGGCCTCGGGCGCGCTGCTAACAAAAAAAAAAAGGCAACAAGTAATTTCCCAGAGGAGGCTTCTGTGGAAGTATCTCTAACTGCGTACAAGTCCTGGGGCAGCCTTTATCATCTCTAACTGCGTACAAGTCCCGGAGCTGCCTTCATTATCCGCGGGGCTTTACACGGCCCAGAGCTGGCGTTTGAATGCTCCTTTCGTCTCCCGCAACCCAACGAAGCTCCCTACCTCCTAGTTCAAGCTGCCTGGTGAGGTGACGCGGCCGGGGATTGTACCCGGTTCGCCTTGGTGTGAGGCAAGCAGTCTAGCCGCTCAGCCACCGCGGCCCCTCCCGCGTTTGAGGCCGAGATACTGTGACGGTAGGTTTCCGACGCATGGGACAGCCACTCAGTTTCTGCTTCCTTCATTGGAAACTAAATTCTCTAACCGGAGACAAAAATTCCTCACTAATCCCCCCCCCCTATTTTTTTTTTTCATTCGTGGCTAAAATAAGGTTAAAAATGTAGGGTTTGTGAAAGTTTGCTACTCCGTTTTTTGGTTCCTTCAGATATGTTTGGGGCTTATGATCATCTTTTATATAAATTGCCCCATAAAGAACTTACAAAATCCTTAAAAAATACAATACTACAATGGCCGTACTTAGGGGCACCTGTCCTTCGCGGAAAGTATTCAGGACCAGCGGTTTACCAAGACACTGGAGTTCAGAACCACGTTCGTGTTTGGATCATTTGAATTGTTACGCGTCTTACCTGTCTGTGCACGAACCACGGACGGTAATTATCGGTGGAACTTAATTCTGATTGGCGCTGGAACATTTCTTAGACACGAGTTGTGGACGCATCCAATCAGAGAGACAACAACCGTTCAAAGGAGCATTTTCCAAAAAAATACCTTTTGTTTTGGGCGGGCATCCCCCCACCCCCCTCACACACGCCACATATCTGTTATTTACAATTGGTTGGGGGGAGGGCTTTGACATCGGGGACCTGGGGAAAACTCCACCCGTTTGCCCCCTTGTGGGCGGCCAAGGTATAATATTCTACATAGGAAAGAACATTTCATTGGGACACTTTCAACTGGGCGTTACATTGGCAGAGAACCGGCCAGTGATGAGCGTTGCACAGTACAGTGAGCTTTCGCGATGTTACCGTGTGAACCAATAGCACGGCTGCAAATGGGAACACGGAGGCCAGCGGAACTGACGGCAGCGCAGCCGTGGGAATAGTCAACTCTCTGACGGCTTGTTTTTACTGTATGTGATCATGCACCACATTCGAAAGCGTTAATGCAAATGTCTCATAACTAGAGACCGGAAAAAATCGTGAGTTCAATGACCTGCCATCTAGACTCTACAGTCTTATGTACAAATCTGCCGACATCAACTGCGCATTGGTTGCTTGCTGTCGCAGTGGAATACGACGATTGGACCAGCATTCTCCAGGAAGTGTCAAATACGGCGTGGGCCAATTGATTAAGTTGTATAAACGCATGAGTTTTTGAATTCTAGCCTGTCCTAAAATGAATCCGTGAATTCTTCAGGTCTCTACTCATAACGAGACCCCTTTTAACCCATTCTGACCCAGTGTGCATTACGCACGTGTGTGTCATTTTTGTCCTTACTGCACATTGCGAAGCCCAGTGACCAATTATCTTGCCTGTGGGGAAGTGATTCGCAACAGTCCTACTGGTCGAGGTCATGATTGGTTCATATGACTGCACCCGAGCTTATAGCTCATTGGCTGTGACTACGAAACAAGTGTTGTGTCGACTTAAGTACAGCACGCATCATTAAATGTTTTTGTTTGCAGCACGTGAAACCATAAAATTAAAAAGAGGATGAAAGGGTTAAGGGCGCTGATCACCAAAAAATGCATTATTACATATTTGAAGGAAATACTCTTCATCACGTAGACATTACATGCGAGGGCTATTTCCTCGCCTAAATTTGACTCTGACTGCAAATTTCTGCGTAATTGCATGTTAGAATCACAATTTTAGTGTTCTGGGGACGTACATATCGCAAGCACTAACTCACTTAACGCCCGGGCACAATTGTTGTAAGCACATCATTAACACAACGACGTGATATACATGAGATTGAAACTGCTTGTTTCCAGTTAGACTGGCTACAACCGTGCATAGCGATAAGCACCTACCTAAGCACAGCGACAGTAACAAGTAAAGTTCAACTTGTTTTAACTTTCCTTGTTACTATCGCTGTGCGGCAATATTCAGCCAATCGGAAGCTCCGGCACTCGTACCACGTTATCAAATGAAAAAAACTTATTTACGAATCAAGAAAGTGTGTACGATGACTAGATTCCTTCTTTGGTTTATTTCTGGATAATCGCAACCACGGAAGTTTTGTAACGTTTTTTGGTAACATTTAATAGTAAAAAAATTGAAATGAAAATAGTTTCTCATTTTAAAAACGTCTGAGATCAATTTAAAATATTTATTTTTTTTACAAAAAACCTGCTACCAACTATACAGAACTTAATTTATTCGGCACAAAATATAGCAATACAAACAAACTAATATTATTATCGTTATATCAGTTGCAGCCAGGCCACTGTGCTTGTATTGTGTTTCTTATGTGCCTATCGCTACAACTGTGAATGTGTTAGTTATAAGTCAATTATAGCCCGGCCCTTACATAAATGGGATACTTAACGTTGAAATAAGACGCTGTGAGTAGGGCCAGGGACTTTTCGCATAATAATCGGAGCACACAGTAGACTTCAATACTATATAGACACCTCAGCTGTTGTTATACCTCCATTGACTGCTGGTGCCGTGTCCGTCTTTGACCAATCCACTCAGGACTAAGTAACTCCGACACTGAACCTTCGTGATTCGTGTGCAAACAATCAAAACGTGCCAGAACATTTTTTTAGCCAATCAAAACAAGCTGGAGGACCCTACAGCGCTTTGGACTGTATCTTGTCTCGAAATCTTTTCGCGAAATATCACTGCCCCTGGCTATGAGTTACTTCACAAGCACGTCACACAGTAGATAAGTACGCTGACTGGCTGCGAGATGCTCTGTGCGCGGGCCTTGTTTCTAATTGGCTGTTGCAGGCTGCGGAAGATTGCCTCCTGGGATACCAGGCGCTGATTGGCGAACTGCATTCCGACATGTCACCGGCCAGTGATGCCATTTTGGTGGCGTGTGCAGCTGTATCAGCAAGTGCTCTGTGAACACGCTATGTAACGTGTTCGCAAGTTGTTGAGGTTTAATGAATAAAGGCCTTTTAATAAACGAAATGTTTTATTATACTTTAACAGCAAAACTGATACAACAATGTTGACCGTTATATATTTATCAACTAGAAAAAAACAAAACACTACACAGTGTTACCAACAACTTAAAACTGCAGTTACCAAATAATAATTATTACATTGCCATATTTTAACACCCCCTCTCAATGTAATACAGTTCTATCTTATATCTTATCTGATACAATTATATCTTGTTTCTAAGTTTGAATACAACACTTATTTAAACATCTTACAAATAATTCTAGACTTAAAGCCTTAGTGAGTATGTCAGCTGGTTGTTCACTAGTTTTCACATAATGAAGGCAGATCTTATTATCTTTAATCAAATCCTTTATGAAGTGATATCGTATATCAATATGTTTGAGGCGCTTAACAGTGTCTATGCCTGCAATAAAAATGGCTGACTGGTTGTCACAATACATACTTACTGGACATACATTTGATTAACCAAAATCACTTAACAAGTTTATCAGCCAACAGGCTTCGCTTCCTGCCATACTCACTGCAACATACTCAGCCTCAGTTGACGACAGACTGACTGATACTTGTTTCTTCGAGCACCAAGAAATCAAACAATTGGAAAACTTAAATAAATAGCCTGTGGTAGACTTTCTGTCTTTGAGATCACCTCCCCAATCAGCATCACAATATCCCTCTAGGACATTATCTTCACACTTGAAAACTAACATATAATTTAGTGTATTCTTGACATACCGCAGGACTCTTTTTAATGCAGTTACTAACATATCATTTGAATATGTTTGAAATCTGCTCAACATTGAGACAGTAAAACATAAATCAGGCCTAGTACTTGACACTGCATACATAAGGCATCCTATAACTTCTCTACAATATTTTTCAATATTCTCATCATTACTTTTATTACAATTTTCAAGTATTTTAACATTAAAGTTTGGGTCAATAGGAGTTGACATAGGTTTACAGTTTTCCATATTAAACCTTTTAAGTACATTTTCTAGGTAATTTCTTTGGCTTAATTCAGTAATCCCCGTTTCTAGATTTTGGTTAACATTTATACCCAAAAAATTGGTTACTAAACCTAGATCCTTCATCTTAAATTCTTTGTTTAGGACACTTTTAAACTGAACAATTTTCTCCTCATTTGTACCAAATATTAACAAGTCATCAACATATAGCAAAACAAACATTTTATCTTTACCATTGCACCTTTTGTACAAGCATGAATCACTTTTTGAACTAACAAAGCCTTCTCCTGTTATAATAGAATTAAATTTATTATTCCAGGATTTTGGTGAACTTTTCAGACCATATAGAGACTTGTTTAATTTTGCAATATTATTATTACCCGAATAAGCCCCTTCCGGCAAACGAATAAATACATTTTCATTTATTTCTCCATACAAAAATGCTCCCGTTACGTCCATTTGATAGATTGGCAATTTTAATTTGGTTGCTATAGCAACAAAAAGTCTAAATGTAGGTAATTTTGCAACTGGAGCATAGATGTCATTCAGATCTAATACATCATCCTGTTCAAACCCTCGGGCAACTAATCTAGCTTTATACTGTTGAACATTATTTATTGTCTTTACTTTAAAAACCCATTTACTACTCACTATTTTCTCTTTTGCTGGTGCTTCACATAAATCCCAAGTGTTGTTCTCTTTCAGTGTCTCCAGTTCTCTATTGATAGCTTCACTCCATTTACAAGCATCCTTTCTTTTCATTGCTTCCTTGTAAGTCACTGGATTATCATCTTCGCTGTAGATGTTGTTGCATTGATAAAATTCGGTCTGTTTCCTTACACGCTTGCTTCGTTCATTTCCATTTTGTAATGGTGTGATTACGCTTTCTTCTTCACTTGTACATGGTTCATATTCACTTCCAGATTCATTTTGAGTTATTAAGCTTTCATTCATGTTAACCAGAGTTTCTTGTAAGTCTTGGTTTCCATCAACTTTATCTACTATTTGTTTCAACTCGTTCTCCAAATCAAGTGTAACTTGGGGTTCTTCCCTTCCTTCTTGTTTCTGTTCTAAGAAAACAATATCACGCTTTGTCTCTACAGTATTTTTCTGTGGGAAGTATATCCGGTAACCCTTGGTATCTTCGCCATATCCGACCATCAATCCCTTGTCTCCTTTGCTATCCCATTTTCTTCGTCTTTCTTTTGGAATGTGTACATACACCGGTGTGCCGAAGACTTTTAATTGTTGAATATCGAAACTTTTATTGGTCCATACCTCATATGGTGTTTTTCCTTCAACTTTACTCTTACCCGTTCTGTTCAGAGTAAATGCAGCAGTATGTACCGCTTCTGCCCATAGTTTCTTAGGTAAACTCTTTGCATGTAAAATTGTTCTTGCCGCTTCAACCAAAGTTCGGTTCTCTCTTTCGGCCTTTCCGTTTTGTTCCGGAGTATATGGTACTGTAGTTTGATGTGTTATGCCACGTTTTGAGAACATTTCACTCACTTCTTTATTCACAAATTCCAGCCCATTATCACTTCTGAACAATTTTACTTTGTTCCCAGTTAAAATCTCCGCCTTATTAATGAAATCTTCTATGCAGTTCTTCACCTGATGCTTATTTTTAATGAAATAGACACTTCTATAATTTGAGAAGTCGTCCTTTAACACTACGAAATACCTCGACCCGCCGACAGATACCTCCTCCATGGGACCGCACGTGTCCGCATGGATTAATTCACATGCTTTAGAAGTACCATTTTCGCTGTTATGAAAAGGTAATCGATGAATTTTTCCCTTCAAGCAGCTTTCACAGGTTGGAGCAGACGTTTGTTTCACATTTATTTTCCTTGTGGCAAGTATTTTCTTCACATAATCGAAGTTTTGATGAGCCAATTTTTCGTGCCACACATTTAAATCATCGTTTGTAGTACTAGCTACGCTCGCAATATCATTTTCATATCGGAAATCCATATAATACGAGCTCCCAATTCGGTTTGCAACCGCCAAAACTTCTTTGTTTTTATAAAATTTACATGAGCTGTCACTTGTCATTATGACATAACCTTTGTCAGTCGCACAATTCATAGAGAAAAGGTTCGTTTTCAGTTCGGGAACGTAAAGAACGTTGTCTATGTTTGTGTTGATCCATTCGTTCCCATTGTGCACTTTTACCGCCATCTGCCCACAGCCTAACACACTAATCGCTTGCCCATTGCCGAGAATCACAGATTTCTGTGAAACAATTTGAAATGATGAAAATAACGCGCGATTGTTACACATATGTTCACTGGCCCCAGAGTCAACCAGCCATTTTGACTCTTGATAATGTTCATATTCTGCGTTTGACACGACAAATGCATTACTTTCCTTACTGCCCCTGTACTTCCTAAAGCGACACTGTGCCTTATAATGTCCGAACTTTCCGCAATAAAAACACTTATTACTGTTACTGTTATTGTCTTGTAATTCACTGTTATTCACTTTGCTTCTGCATTCGCTTTGGAAATGCCCCAGTCTGTTGCATTTGTGACACTTTATGTTTCTTCTATTTTTAACAAAGAATGCAGATGAAGCTTGTTGAGACGCTTCACCCTTCTCCTGCACCCTTTCTTCTTCCACCAGAAGCCTGGCTATCAGATTATCCAGGGTTTGTTTATCGTCTGGCGCCGACTCCCACGCCGACACAAAGTGTTTGTACTCATCTGGCAACGACATTAGTACCTTTGTAATAACTAACTTGTTTGATATTTCCTCTCCCATTTGCTTAAGCTGATTTTGCAGCTCCTGTATTTTTTACAAAAATACTGACATCTCAGTTCCTTTTTCATACTTAAACTGGAAAAATCGCTGCTGTGTAAATGGATGCTTGTTTCCGACTTTTGCTCGAAAACACTTTGGAGTTTACGCCACATTTCAGCAGATGTTGTGCAAGAAATTATATGCAACATGACTTTCTCCGTCATTCTGGTAACTAGTAGTGTCTGAGCCTTAGCATCTTTTGACTCCCAAGCAGCATGTTCAGCCGCTGCCTCAGGTTTTATTTTCTGCCCCTCAACTATGTCGAGCCATCCTTGACCTCGTAGCAATACCGTTGTTTGGAACTTCCACAGGTTCCAGTTGCTAGGTCCTTCCAGTTTGATCACACACTGATTTCCTTCCATTTCGTTGTCCTGCCTCGCTCAATTTAGAGAATGAACGAGTATTACTCCTTCTTGGCGCGGTCACGTATAACCTCACTTTTATCGCGGGCCGGCACCAATATTTTCGCCGATATTTCTACCCCTTCACAGATTCTATGCAGAACTATGTGTCTGGGCCCATAACCTGTTGAGGTTTAATGAATAAAGGCCTTTTAATAAACGAAATGTTTTATTATACTTTAACAGCAAAACTGATACAACAATGTTGACCGTTATATATTTATCATCTAGAAAAAAACAAAACACTACACAGTGTTGCCAACAACTTAAAACTGAAGTTACCAAATAATAATTATTACATTGCCATATTTTAACACAAGTTGTGTAAATTTCTCAAAATAACGACATTTTGCATAACAGTATATGATTTTCTGTAAAATAACTTTTGCTAAGAAAACCTTAAAGTAAATTAGGAGACACCCTTTCAAGCTCCTTTTTAATATTTTTTTGTAAATGTGTTAGTTTATTTTTGTACGTCCCAAAGACACCAAAATTATAATTCTGGCATACTATAATATTCATTTAAAAAAATTATGCTAGAAAAGAGTATCTACTCACAAGTAATGTATCAAGTTAAAAGGTAACTTGTGAAAATATCAAATAGTGAAATTTGTGTGGCCATCGCTCTTAAGACGAGTATGTACTGAAATATTTACTGTGGAAGTTTTAGCACAAATATGCGTATCTCGTTAAATTAATGTTATGTAAATATGAATTTGAGCAGAAAAGGTAAAGTACATTTATTTATGGCCCTATATTTTGACTTTTATAATATCGTTTGAGTGTATAAAAGAATAAAAAATTTCGTGCAAATGGTTAAATATCTCATTTTTAAAGCTTGCCCTTGCAGTTTTCTTAAGGGGCACGACAATACGAGCGTAGGTGAGTCTGTGGGCTTTCATAGCTTGTTATAAAGTCCCTCTGTTACAGATGTAGTTAGCGCAGTACAGGACCACGACGGAAACACTGCTCGCCTTGCGCGTAGGGGCGATGAGGCACTAGGCGTGCGTGCTAGTGTCGCCCGTATTGCTCCCTCACTTCTTGACCTTGAACGCGCAGATGCATAACAATCCTCTTAGGCGCTTGAATTGCGCTGCAGCATGCTTGAAACACACGTTCTCCCTCGCAACTGTGAAACGCGCGTCCACTGTGCTGATCTACGCAATCCAGACGAGGCTTGTTGAGTGCCTTCAACACGTCACGAACATTAGTAACAACATTTTACAACACTCCAAAAAAAAACCAGGGATTTCTATCACTGTATCTCAAAATACACGCGTCAGATACAGGCAAAATTACTCAATAGCCCTGCTTTGAACCTTGCTGCAAACATTCCACCAATATAGCAATAGGATATCCGCTGAAAGTGCCATAGCTACACGCAGCACGACGAGAACACTGCACGACCTTGCGCTTAGCGGCGATGGCGCACTTGATGGACGGGGAATGTCGCCCTTATCGCTGCCTCGTGTGGTAACGGGTGTCACATCCAGCGACGTTCACTTTCTACGTAATGTTACGTAATGCGTATCGTCCTACATAGCCACATGTGTGTTGGAGGCGTACGTGACGTCGAACATACCATGGACGCAATTATGTAACTTGAACTTGCTTATTCAAGGCAGTCCCCGAGACTATCTTTATGATATAGAGAGCCATGAAGATCGTTACTTGTAACTATCTTTATGTAGTATTTTGTAAGACATATCTTT
This sequence comes from Clitarchus hookeri, assembly GCA_002778355.1. Taxonomy (NCBI): domain Eukaryota; kingdom Metazoa; phylum Arthropoda; class Insecta; order Phasmatodea; family Phasmatidae; genus Clitarchus; species Clitarchus hookeri. The sequence continues at coordinate 52,431 of NQII01003358.1, read as the reverse complement.
ATTGATATTGGAGCCGCGGTGGGTGAGCGGTTAGCCTGCTCGCCACCCACCAGGCGAACCGGGTTCAATCCCCGGACGGGTCACTCCTGGATTTTCGCACCTGGGAATCGTGCCGGACGGTGCCGCATGTCGATGAAGTTTTCTCGGGTATCTCCTGTTCTTGCATCCCGGTGGCGCTCCATACTCACCTCGCTTCACCCTCGTCGGCTCTCGCGACCTCGATGTCAAGAGCCGCTGTTGATGTCTTTGTGCAAAGACGCGGAAGAAAGCGCCTCACGTGACCCGGCGTGCAGGCCGGCGGAAGGCACAAGACGGCGCCCTCGCAGCTGGAGACTGGAGAAGAGTCGCTCCAGGCAGCTGGAGTGTCGGGATCGATACCCGGCCCGGTGGGAGCGCATGATAGGCGTGCGTGCGGGCGTCTGGGCGTGGCAAGGGGGTGGCGGGTGATCGTCTCTACTGCAGGCGAACCTCCTAAGGCCCCCGGCACTTCCGGCGGCACGCGAACGCCTGGTCTTGCAGCAGAGCAACTTCCTGGCGGCGGCCGCAGAACAGCTAACTACACAGAGACGGATTGACGTAACTGCCCCTTTCCTGGTTGGGTGCGTAAGGCTCTGGAGTATGTAAGGGAGGGGGAGGAGATATTTGGGCGTCTCTTAACATCGAGGACTTGAGAGTCGATGAGGGTGAAGCGAGTTGAGTATGGAGCAGCGCCAGGATGAAAGGGCGGAGAAACGGGAGATCCCCGAGAAAACCCGTCGACCAGCGGCATCGTCCGGCACGATCCCCACATGCGAAAATCCGGTAGTGACCCGGCCGGGGATTGAACCTTTGTGGGAGGCTATCATTCTGACCACTAAACCACCGCGGTCCTGTTTACAATCGTTTGTATCGTTCCTGAAATATATCTCCCCACACAAAGATTGATGACAAGTGTGGTATATTTGAATGAGAGATGCATGAATTTCAACGAATCATATTCATCACAGGGAAGACGCCCAAAACACAAGTCAACGGTTCGTCGCCGTGTACAGTGCCGACCATAAATATCCTTCACGTGCAACATGTTCTCGATCAATGAGACGGCGACTGAATGGATCAACTTTCATTCGTGTTCGTTGACGTCAACGCCGCAATGTTCTCTTGAAGTGTTTATGTGTGGCGTATTAGGAGTGGGTAAGTATTTTATATAAGCTGTTTAGGTAGCCTTGATCGTTGAAACGTACACACAACTTTCCGTTTTTAGTGCTGCAAAATAATACATTAGTGGCGTAGGACGTACTAACGAATTTCTTATTAAAGGTGACCCTTTGGAACTTACGGAAAAAGTTCGAGCAGATCAATGGCATGTGAAGCAACCAATTTAGAAAGTAATTGGTGTGTCAGCAAGCAACCAATAGCAATACCTAAGGAAAGGCGAGGTCTTTATTGGTGCTTGTTTCTGGGTTTCTAGAGCACCGATAATGGTTTCACGCATTCTGCAAAATGTCATACGTGAACGAGTATACTCAGGGGTAACATGTTAAGTAATTAAACAAAGTAGAGACAAGTTACATATATGTGTGAAGTAAATTTTGCTGTCTGTCAGCCTCAACCCCCCCCCCCC
>NQII01003358.1:0-50670 GCA_002778355.1 Clitarchus hookeri | reverse complement strand
ATCGCGTGTCGTCCGGCGAGTTTTTAACGCTCGTCTATTATAGTACTTATTCGAATGACATATTCTGTCAAGTCTACAGCAAGAATAACGTTTCGCTTTGCCTTAGTCTGTGAAAGGTACCTGTACCTGTGTGCCTCCCATCGCACCCCCCCCCTCCCCTTCTTCACACACCATTCCCTAAACAGTTATTCTTAATTCTTTAATAATTTCCGGATATTTGATTTTTTTTTTGTTTGAATTTTCCGTTACTCTAACCTCTTTTTTCTACGACATGCTTATTAAAATATGATATATAACTACCTGTCAAATAGGGTACTTTTTCAGTTTAAAGTAATGTTCGCGTGTTTGAAGTGTTGCCAACTATCACACACGTGCGATGCTAACTTTTAATGTTTGAAAAAAAAAAAAGCCGAAATGACGTGGATATCATAACTGCTGCAGATACGATAATATTCTAGTTGTAGTGACCAGGCGTGATTTTGGAGTCAACAGCGGCCAGTGACCTGCTAACGAACTCCTGCCGACGACTGCGATGTGCACCGAGTGCTAACGACACGCGTACCGCACTTCTCTCCGCCACCGTGACGTGCACGGAGCCGACGTGGGCACGCCATGAGAAAGTGCAGCCTCCCCTAAGCCCAGTTCATATCTACCAGCCTTCGCTTTCACTGCTGTTATAAATATTACGTGCAAACACAAATCAGGGTCGTAGCTTGCAGACTTAGTTTATTACAATATTTATTCAGAATTCTGTATTTAACTCAGTTTTTTTTTTTTTTTTTTTTTTCCCCCATGATCAGACGTTACGCGTGTCTTAAACATCTTGTGGCCAATGTCACAGTTTAAAGATCGAGCCTGACAGTGACGGAGATAGCTTGGCGTGGACTCAGAATTGATCGTTCCAAAAAACCCGAAGTTAATGGTACATAACGGCCACTGCAGGCCACTGCGACCTCAACCCTCCATGGGAGCCGCGGTAGTGTAGTGGTTAGACTACTCACCTCCCATCAAAATCCGCCTCCCCCCCCTGGATTTTCGCACGTGGGAATCGTGCCGGGCGATGCCGCTGGTTTGCGGGTTTCCTAGGGGATCTTCTGTTTCTCTTGCATTTGCATACCGGCATCACGCCATACTTACCTCGCTTCACCTTAATCGGCTGGCAAGACTTCGATGTTAAGAGCCACCCGAATCTCTTCACTCACCAGGCCAGCCCGCCCCGTGGTTCGACGCACGACGGCGTATCGGGCCGCAGACAACCACAACAGTCACCCCTCGAAGACGTAACGCAGGACACTACACGCCAAGAGAGAGTGGGAGGCCGCCGCCACATACATGACTGCGGAGTTCAGTTGACGACCGGCGATTGGTCCAGCTCGGGGTCGGGTATACGGCCAATGGCTGTCCAGCGCGGCCGTCGGCAGTATTTCGCTATTCGGGACGCTCGCGCCGCGTCATCGCGGATCCATCACGCCCGATGTACGATCCAGTTCGCGACCGTACAGCGAGTATGGTGTGGAATAAGGGTGACTGAACGGAGATTCGAACCCGGGTCCTCTGTGAACCGAGTCCAGCGCGTTGTCACTAGAGATGTGTGAAATTCGTGTTATTATGGAACGTGAGTGAGTTGCTGTTTCAGACCAGAGAGGAATACACTCACTAATGCCATGCAAAAAAAAAAACTTTCCCGTTTCGTGAGAACGCAAATGATGGCTCACATATATGCAAGCGATTCTTCGCCTACTTTGGCGACCAGTCATGTGTTTATGGACTTACACAGGCCAGCAGTGTTAAGAACAATACAAGAAATATTGCGAAGAAAATTCCCCAGCATGAATTGATATGCTACAGGTGGATGAAGATGGCAGGCTAAGAATACTATAATTTAAAAATTACCATCAAATGTATAAATTGCAGATCATTGTTTATGCAGACTTTTAGCCCTTGCTCAAGCACCATCGGGCTAACGAAGCTAACCGCAATTGCCTCTTTACATATGCCTACCAGAAGCACGAGGTATACTGCCATCGTATGTGCATGTCGGTAATAATGTAAATCCTGATTCGTTCAACTCGTTACTCTCAAAAGAACGAGTACTGTATAGTAAGCCACGTAAGGAGAAACACTTCACGGATGCACTAGTGGATATCGGCAATTCTACATAAGACATTTGCGCCAAGTCAATAATGTCACCTTTCACGCCTGCTGGAAAGGCGATCTACTTACAAGCGACACAGTACTGCTTCTGTGAATCGACGTTCATGATAAAAAAAACTACGAGGTGAAGGACCATGACCACTTCACTAGGCAGCACGTGGACATCGGGCCTGCATGCACGAGCTGCAGTCTGCTGCATCGTAAAGAGAACAGATGCGTCGTATTTTAACTAAATCCGGGGTCAGAAGAGAACTAAATCCTCAAGCAGCTGGCGTACGATACAAAAGAGGCATTCATCGTTCCACACACGAGAGAAAAGAAGAATGCCTTCTGCAAACAGTTAGGAGACCAATTGGAAGACCAAATTCTGAAATACTTATTCAGCGATGATGTGATGAAGGCTCACTGTGAAGAATAACTGGAGTTTCTATGTACGGATACAGACAGCCTTCTGCACCAGCTTCGAACCGAGGACTTCTACGACGACATGATTGCAGACACACTGTTATTCACCGAGTTCGACACCAGCAGCTACTCCATGGACCACTCACGTTTCTCGTCTGCCAACTAGAGGATGGTCGGCAAGGCGATGGGAAGATCAACTGAGTTCCTAGGCCTCCGTGCTAAACTATACTAAGATGAGGTCACTTAAAATGCTTATGGAACTCAAAAGTGTTTGTTCCATGTAGTTGCATTAAAACACTTTCATTCCCTCATTAATTTAATATTTATGGCACTGTAAATAAGACATTTTTTGATGCGTGCTGTACTTTTCACGTAGAACTTGTTTCGTTAATACGACCAATGAGCTGCAGACGTTGTGTTTGGTGTCGCAGATGTGAACCAATCACAACGTAGAGCAGTAGCATAGTTCACAAGTCAGTTACTAAGAAGGAAGATCATTGGGCACTGAGACTAGCGGCGTACAGTACTCAGAAAATATAACCCTCCCGTGCAACATGTGGCCAATTGTCTTCACTGGGAATGAAAGGGTTAAACAAACTGCAAACAATTCATGTGATCTTGAACACAATACAATCACATCAGCATATACTATATAAAGAGACTGTGAATAAAACAAATTGGCGTTGCCTAGGTGACAGGCGAATCACGCGTGTAGCAACACGTGCAGGCTCGACACATGGTCGCCAGCAGATGAAAGACGCCGTCTCGACTCATCCTGCGCGTTGAACAAAGCGCCGTCAGACTCCGAGTCGGCGTTCCTTCTTCCGGCGTCCTCCTCTGGAGAGTCGCACGCCCGCGGCAACCACTCCCGGGCTCTTCAGAGGAGAGCTCGCGTTTCTCTCGACGCAGAAACCGTCGCCGGCGTCTCGTGGCAGAGCAACTGGTGCCGTAGTGTTCGCCCCAACTCGACGGCGAGCACAAAGCGAGATTGCCGACTCGCTCCAGAGTCGTCTGCGTCATGCAGTGCCTTCAGTCGGCGAAACTCACCCGGCTTACGTCACGATTGCAAACGTGGACCACAACGAATGCCAAAGACGAAGTCGCAGAGGAATTGAAGAGTGAATAAAACCAGCAGAATATAATTGACTATAATTAGAACTGCGGCACAAAGCGCCTACGAAATAAAACTAAATTCTGTAAATACACATGCAAAGCATTCCCTGTTCTTAAGATCTACATATTTTCCTCAAGGGAGAGTTCTTCTGCTCGGTTGTCTTCAGCTCTTAGCACGCGCGTATTCTCACTGTCAAGGGGTTTCCCTAGTTTTCATGTAGATCTCACTGAAAATCGCCGTGTCTATTCTTATTTTAAAAAACTATACAATATTTTCATGTAAATATTTTTTTTCAAGACAGAAATAAAAACCGACATTTTGTTGTACGTTCATAAATTTGGTTATTGAAACATAAATTTGGTCGTTGAAATATGTCAAATTCAAGAAGAACCCCTATGAATATCCCTCTGTTTGCAATTTTTATTTTTCTGTAAAATAGAGGTTTAAACTACAGTGACAATGAGCTATATTTTCTGAACATATTGATGTATTAAAAGCGTTTAGTCACAGCTTAATATTCCGAGTAAACAGAAGACCCGCGAAGTATGTTTATGCTGTTTTCTATCGCCATGGCAGTACCTACTTCCTTATAGCTGGATGTGACCTTGAGGTGTTTCATATTGTTTGGTAGGACTTCAACTTAACGAGTACGTGTGATAACTGCTTCTTTTCTTATGTATCATCAAGAGTCCAGTTCGACGTTCGCAGTAACATTTGAACTCTAATTCTTATTTGCATGACACCTACGCTGTAAAGTTTGTTTGTACTTTTACAAGAAAAATCATTGGAAACCCCAATGCCAAGCAAAATATTTTGTAGAACTCAAAAATGTTTTCTTGTAAAATCTACAAAAACATGTATTTGCAATATAAAAAATGACAGGCTTGTTCCAAATTAAATTATTGAAGAATTGGAAATAAAATTATGTATACTTTTTTTGTTTTTGGTTTTTTTATCTAACAAGTGTGATAAAGTATCAAAAACATATTTCGAAAAAAAAACCGTATTTAAAATACTAAATAAAATGCTGAAAACTAAAAATGTTGCTGATTATTTTTTCCCTTACCATGCATGTTAATATGGAGACGCAACTCTACCAATAATAAGATTACATTTAGAACAAGTAAACATAATTTTGCAAAACCTTCAATTACACTACGATATTTCAATAGTATGGGTAAAAAAACTTGTAGAAGCTATTTAAATATGAATAATAAAAAAAAATAATGAATCAATTCTCTTATCAAAAATGTACCTTGTGGAGATGTGCCGTGGCATAGACCATTATGCCCAGTACAATGTTTATTTTTACAAGTGGTGAAAGGTTAGACAATCAGTTGAAATAAAGCAATTTGGACAATGAGTTGAAAGAACGAAGCTTAGAAGTGTTTTCTCAAACGCTCGCTACCGCAAACAACAGCTTGAATTACAAACATTTCTTTTTCACAACAATTCGTATTTAAATACTTTGCGTAGGTTGGAACAAAAAAGTATCAAAAACACAAAGGGTTGAGTATGTACACCGAGTCATTTTTTTTTTTTTCATATGCAGTGAATTCTTAGCAAACTACGCACTTCAACGCACGTGCAGTTCGCTGGTCCATTCACCTACCGCGCACGTTTGTTTACTGACGCGTAGTAACGTTAGCTATCTGAACATCCCTTCGCTGACGAGGGCGCTGTTTCACGTGTAAGAGACCAGGCCATTCTATCTGCTTTCGCTTGTTAAAAAAAAAATGCTGCGCTTCTATGAAAAAACCCGCTACTTTTATGCGTCTGCGGATTCAAATATTCGTTCATTGGTTCCCTTTTTATTGTTGTTAATTGCACAGGACTTTTGCTTTCATGCAGTTTTGTAATACAATTTTTAAGTAAAGAACGTTATTTTGAAAAAGAAAAATATGAATATATTGTTAGGACGTAAAGTAACAGAATGTAAAGACAGAATCTTAATGACTCTGGCGTTTAGATGTTCATCTTAGAAAATTTAGTAATTTTCACTGGAATGGTTTGCTTTAAAAATTAACTAAAAAATATCTGACGCCAGCAAATGGTGGAATCATGAAAAACATTGTACGTATAATGTAAAACCGTGTGAACACATATGTTGCCAAATATTGCGTAGAATTATTTTAGAAAAATTACTAGACAATTAATTTAATCAGTTACAGTTTCATGAATATATTTACGTTGTATTACGACACGTTACAGAAATTTAATGAGCCATAAGAAACACTAATATGGAGAAGTGATATAACAAACAGACTTGATGGCCACTGCTATGGCGACTCAGCTGAACGAATTTACTGTCATTGGTAGTTAACAATACACGCGTGAATTGTCTATGTAGTGAACAATACACATGTGAGGTCTCTATGTAGTGAACAACTCACACGGCGAGGGTTGATAACCTGTGCTATCGGGAATGCGTATCGCTCGCCACGCCTATCTGTGGTTAACAAGCTGTAATTGAGTTATGGAGTCCCAGTGCCGGGCCGTGTTTCACTCTCGGCAATCCCACGCACTGAAATCGACGTTTCAATGGCCTGATATGTTCATTAAAACCGCATTTTTGCCGATGCGTATCTCGCTTTCGCCATGGTGCCACTAACCCCATTTTTACCCCGTGATGCTCTCGGCTGTCGCTGGTCATAAACAACGATGGGATAATTCAGTGGGTTCGAGGAAAAATGTAGTCCGTTTGCGGTTACTTCCATCTTTTCTGAAGTCCTGCTGACGTTCTACATTCAGGATCTCCAGTCTCATGCAAGCAAAACTTAACCAAGTCTAGAAAACTACGCCAACGAGACAACGCACTGCATTCGTGCGCACTCAGTTTAATAATATTTTGCATGAGAACTACTTCTTTATTACAAACATACCTATTTTCTCTCTGTTTTAAATCACATAAATTATAAATTAAATATAATAATTTTTACATAAAATGTTAGCAAATATTCAATTTAACCAAAAATATATAGTATGTTTATGTTAACAGAAATATAAAACTATTATTATTCGTGACATACTTAGGAAACAAAAGAATTTGACACTCATGGGGCCACTTTTCAAAGGTTTGATTCGAAAAGTGTGAAAATGCCGCTAATATACTCTGCGTACTGTTCTAATGAACCGACAACTGATCCGAGCTCTTTAGAGCGACGGGAAACTACGTTTGCAAAAGTAACACCATTATGCACACTGCGGTCTACGCCTGCTACTACCATAAATAGTTCACCGTTACAATCAAGCAACTCTTATTAAACCGTGGACGTATGCTACCTGCTACGATTAAGCAGTGAATTAGACTAACCTTTCTCGTACAGCGGAAGTACAGTTTATTAATACACCTACGCTGGTTACAGCTTAACCTTTCAGTTCACAAACTGCATGAAAGTAAAACGGCGTTTCTGCCGAATAACACATGCCCTTGTAGATATAATTTTATGTACGTTCTGAGTTCATCTGTAAAGCATCTTTTGTGCGACGCTACTCCTCATTATACACTTCGCACTTCTCTAATACACGTACAGCGGGACTTTTCCATAGTCGTCGAGGGAAATCCCTAGTAAGAGCCAAGCCAACGTCTGGTTACAAGGAAGCATTGCCACGGGGTCATCTCAAGACTGCAATGTGCATTCCCTGGGAGATGGTTTCTCGCTAACTAAATATGTAACAGTATGATATTATTACACGCAATGTGAGCAAATGTATTAAACTACGGTTGCCCCGTCTATACGTTTCTGCTTTCTCTTAAAGGAAACTGTGCAAGAAAGCCCTAAAATATGGTGTTATTTTTAACCCATTCATTCCCACATTAATTAATAATTTCTGATGTTGCACATTATACATTTTTGATGCGTTCTGTACTTGAGATGGCAAATAACTTATTCCGTTATCACAACCATTAAGCTATAGGCTCTGTGTTAGAAGATCAGTGATACAAACCAGTCATAACGCAGCGCACTAGCATGGCTTAGGAATCAGTTAGCCACAGGGAAGATCATCGGGTACTGAGCTTCGTAGAGTACAGTACCGGTCAAATATAAGCCTTCTGTGCAACATTGACGATTGTCTACTATGGCCATCAAAGGGTTAACAATTTTCGCTGTTTGTTTGTTTTTCTGAATACGTTTAATAGGGTAAAAGCAAAACGTTAATTGTTATTAAATTTTCCTATGAAAAGTCGTATACACGCAAACACTGGTTTTACAGACGGTGTTGTACTACGGAATCCCCTTGAGAAAATGTGTTTGCGAAGCGCCCCGTGCTGTAATTGCGTATTAGTTACTCGAGGCTGCAGCCGTCAAGTCGAGTTCCCCACACAGCGCGCGAACTGTCGCATCGAGACGGGCGAGCACGCAAGACGCGACAGACGCCGATGATCGCATTACGGGCTACGTGTCGTGCGACGGGCGACAACGTCAACGCTCTCGCTCCTGCAGAGAGCCGATGTTGCCGCTCCAACTGCCCCGGATACAGAGTGCAGTCTGTTCGCAGTTTCTTCGCTAGCTTTGAATCGAACGTTTGGAAAATAACCCCGTGAATGACGTGTTTGGTTGCTTCCTAAATATGCCACGTGCCACAAGAGTGAAGAGGTTTGGGCCGCTCTTAACAGCGAGGATCTTGAGAGCCGACGAGGGTGACTGAGGTGAGTATGGAGCAGCACCGGAATTACGGAGCGGGAGAAACGAGATATCTCCGAGAAAACCCGCCGACCAGCGGCATCGTCCAGCACGATTCCCACATGCATAGGGATTGCAATCCGGAAAATCGGATCCGGTATTCCAGCGGATCCGGCATCACTAAACGTTTACCGGATCCGGTGATAGCAATTTTTGGCAAAATAATCGCGCTGTTGCACGAGTAGGTAGTTGAAATGCGTGGTGCGTGTGCGTGCGAGTCGTTCGACGCTGAGTCGCTCCACCACGCTGCGCCACCGCGTGCGAAGAATGGTGAAGCTGTCCAAAAGATCGCCTACTAAATACGATATGTATCTGCAAAAGTATGTGAAAGAAGATACAGGTAAAGAATTAAGTCTTATTTTGGATTGCCACACGCGTTGGAATAGTCTTCTGGCTATGATAGAAAGATTTTATAAGCTGAAAGTGTTTATCGATAAGACTTTAATAAGGATCTGACATAAAATTTAGTGACCTTGAATGGTCGAAAATAAAAGACTTGATTGACAGTTTGCAGCCATTTATATTGGCTGTAGAGGCCCTATGCAGAAGAGATTCGACCCTGTTAACTGTTGAAACAACAATAAAATTTGTTTTAGAGAAGTTGCTCACTCATGACACGGTGTTAAGTACTGAATTATCTGAAGCACTACGTACAAGGATTAAAGAATGCTGCACTGTAGTAACAGGAATATTAATATACTTACAGAATCCAAAGAAATATCATGAAGATACAAACCGAGCTGATGATACATTTACTATGCCAAAGAAAAAAGTCATACGATTAGAAATAAAATTTTTTTTAGAAAGACTTATTCAAGATGATAACTCTAACGAAAACGTGGAAGAAATAGTAGAGAAGAACTTAGATTCACCATCACTGAAAAAAGATTTAACATTACACGAAGAATTGCAATTACAAATCCAGCAATAAACGACGTGTTATACCATACATACTTTTTGATAAAGTACTAAAAAGGAAATGACTGCATTTGAAAGTGAAGGAGTTCGAGGAGAATGCTTCTCTGCTATTCATGATTATTTGCTGACAAAGCCGACAAGTGTAGAAGCTGAAAGGGCCTTTTCCGCCGCAGGCTATATTTGTAGCTCTATTAGAAGTCGACTGGCAGATGACACAATTAACACTATTTGTTTTCTACGATCCTTTTTTCTGTCATAAATATAAGAATGAGACTTGTTAGCATTCTCAAATACCTAATTATTGTGATCTCAGTAAATTACGTAAGGTTAATTATGTTAGATTTTATAAAGTTACTTACTAAAATTGATCTATCTGTGAAAGTGAAATCTAGGAAGACTGAACCACGCGTTATGTGTCGTTAAAATTTAACTAGTTACATACACTGTACTAGATTTTAATTGTTTGCTCGTTGTCTAATTTTAACATCGGAAATAAAGTTGATTTTATATATATTTTTTTAATATAAATTACCTATAAGTACAATACACTCGATTAACTCATTAACAGTTCATTTCGGTGGACCGAAAAGGGAAAACCATCCTGATTTGATCAATCCAGTCGGACCCGGCTGGATCCAGCCGGATCGATGGGAATCCGGTCGGATCCGGTCGGATTGAAAATGACGCCGGATTGCAATCCCTACACATGCAAAGATCCGGGAGTCACCCCGCCTGGAATCAAACCCTGTTTGCCTAGGTAGGAGGCGAGTAATCTGACCACTACACCACCGCGGCCCCATGGTGGGGCGTAAATTAACGCCTCAGATGTTAATCGCATTTTGCAATTTTATGAAAGCCAGTAGAAAAAAAGACGAAGAACGGGTAATCCCCACAATGGTTTTCACTAACTACGAGAGCAAACATTTTACCACAGTGTTCTATTTCTGTCGAGTTACTTCTGACGCTGTATATTTATATATGTTATCATGATGCATGGTATTGTGCGAAATAAAGCACAAATATTCGTAAACTGTTTTTAGAAAGTTGCAAAAAAACTGATTTCTAGAAACGCCCCTTTTTTTCTAAGTGAGCTTACACAGATCTGCAGAATTCAGCTGAGTTATTTGGAGTTAACTTATGTGTGCCACGGACTCTTGAAGTGGGCCCAAAAGTGTTAATTGTTGATAAGCTTTAAATGTAACTATCTGAATTAAATCATGCCTTAAATGTACGTAATATTTTGCTCCCCTCACCAGGGCATTACGCAAAGTTGTAGGACTGAAGGGGCTTTGGCGCCCTATCAGAAGAAAGTCAAAATATAATTAAATATTAACACAGTTTGTAAAATTAAACAAGACAATTATGTACAGAAAATTGAAATAAACAAATGTAATAATTTATCCTCAAGTGTGATTGCGCAATGTGCTTAAATCAGAAATCGATGTACAGTCCCTCCCAAAATATAATTCTGTGTATAGACAATTCTCGGTCCCTTCCAACTTTTCTCAAGCACTGCTAAAGTTATATTTTCAAGATATTCTGTACCTCATGCAAAAAAAGTTAACTAAGTTTATAAATTTACATCAAAATGATAACGCCCCACATTCCTGCGCTCTCAGATTAATAATATTTTGCATGAGAACTACAGTATTTCAAACTAGGCATTATTAATATACAAATGTTCTGTCTGTTTTTATTCATATTAATTATAAATTAAATATTATAACTTATAGATAAAAAATTATTTATAGGGCAATTTAATCCAAAATATTTTTGTGCTAACGAAGTATAAATCGCATGCGAAATATGACATATTTCTGTAACAACCTAAATAGTCATACATGGAGTGTCTTTCAAAGGTTTGATACAAAAAGTCTGAAGATAACCGCGAATAGACTATAAGTAGAGATTACGGTTTATCGCAGGATAATTTTGACTGTTTGCTAGGATTCAACATACTGTACACATGTCCGACAGTTTTCTTTCCTTGTTGGCTGCCATGCATGTCCGAAGCTACAGCCCCATTTCACTGGACCAATGAGGATTCTGATACAATGAGGCAGAACGTTCGTGATTGGTCTGCAAACAACTTAGCCAAGTCAAAACCTTGTCGATCCTATAATGAAAGAATTAAACTAGTTAGGGTGTTACAGAATGTACGAGGGCTACAAGCAACAAACCCTCAAGCTGAAGAGCCTCACAAACGGCAAGTGTTCCTGGCGACGCCACTGCGGAGCGTTGCGGCACTCACGGACCCACGTATGACGGCACATCCCAGGCGCCGGTGCGAGGCAGACGATAGAGCCTCTGGTGGGTGGAGCCGGGGTTAATTAACCACGCGTTATCGGGCGCGCATAGTCGAGCGCACAGCTCAGTCGATAGCTCGCAGATCTCGGGGCGGGTGTCCCTGCCACACCCTCTCAAAGACGTCAGATGTGTTGGCGGATGTCGTTCTGCCCCCCCCCCTTCCCCNAGGAGACCCACTGATAACACCGGCATGCCGCTCCACTGATCTCGCAGACAAGCAGATGGCGAGCTGGTGGCTCAAGGACCGAACCTAGAACTGTCTCCACAACGAACATTTCTGGTACTTTTCCCAAGTGATCAACTTGATGATGATTTCTGGTTTATGGCTGATGATGACTGATGATTGGAGACCCGGATTCTTCTGAGGACACGTTAAACTTCATTCACGAGTACATGTGTGTTTGTGCTTCCATTGGACCGTAGTTTGCTGGACACGCCCCGGACGAATTTCAACCAATAACGAACCTGCAAGGAAAATAAAAAAAACCCGAATCCCGTGAGGATTGTGGAGTCTAGCTTGTTTCCCAATGCATCCGCGTAATTTCCGAGTCTCTACTGATGATTTATGATTACTGACGATTAGAGATTATGGAAAATCGCGAGAATTTTTTGAGCCAACTTATTTTCTATAACACTCTAACTAGTTTATTCTTTCATGGTCGGATGAACAAGGTTTTGACTCCTGCTAAGTTGTTTGCAGATCAATCACGAATGTTCTACCTTATAGTATCAGAATCCTCATTGGTCCGGTGAAATGGGGCTGTAGCTTCAGACATGCATGACAGCCAATAAGGAAAGAAAACTGTCGGACATGTGTAGAGTACGTTGAATCATAGCAAACAGTCAACTTTTCCCGCGATAAACCATCCTCTCTACTGATGATGTTTGAATACGATTGATTATGAATGGTGATGTCTAGTGATGACTGATAATTTGAAATTTCAATACTATCGATGATGACCGGTGATGATCGATGATAACTCATGAAGACCGATGATGAATGACGAAAAGTGGTGATGAATGTTGAAGACTAATGATGACCGATGAAAATTGATTATGAGTGATTATGGCTAATGAAATCTGATGATTAATAAGGATTTATTGTCACTGATGATGACTGATGAAGATTTTTGAACAATGGTGAAAACTGATAAAGATTGATGAAGAATGATGTTGATTGATTATGACTGATTATGGCCGATTACATCTGATTACGACTCATTACGAATGCTGATGACTGGCAATGACTGATGAAAACGTATGATTAATGATGAATAGTGATTGATGTTTGATTGTTATTGATGAGGACTGATGATTGATTTTTGATTGTGATTGACGACGATTCATGATGACTAACAATGGCTAATCACTCTTGGTGATGACTGATGATGGCATGATGAGGTGACATCCCGGAGGTAGTATGAATCCCAGACAATGCAGCATGACGGAAACCCTGTCACGCCCAAGGGAAATTGTCAAGTTGATTCCGTGGTGGCTTGCAGCTACCTTCCGCGGAATTGAGGTGAGCTACACTAACAAACCACTAGTAAAATGGTAATATTTGGTGCTGATAATTTAACCTAGATCATCTTGTGATAGAAAACAAATATATCCACCACACCACGAGGCGTTCATTGTGGTACTAGTGACCAGGAAATTTCACGTATTGATTTGAAGACATGCTAGACTCCAAACATTCATACATGTGTATCCCTATCACAGTTGCTACGCGACTGATTCAACGCGTGCTTGGAGACTAAGCCAGCAGTAAAGCAAAAGTCCAATCAAGGCCTCCCACTGCTGTTGTAAGCAGCCAAATCTCGATAGCATCTGCTTGATCTGCATGGTCCTTGCGGTGTCCAGCCGACTGTTCACTTAACCTGCGAACTTTTCAAGTCATTGCGTCTTATGTGCTGGTACAAGTGTACAATGAAATTGTTTTTTGTCATGTCATAAATTGGCGTTGGCAGTGATGTAATTAGACACGGCACTATACGAGGCACAGGACTTCTTGGCCGCTCAGCCTCTGCCTATCGGCGGACGTTACGAAGCGCTGTTGCCACGTCTACCAAGCGTCCGTCACGTCATAGTACGTGTTTCATTAAACCTGAATTGTAGTAATATAGATTACAATTCCATGCATAAAGAAACATTTCAATATAGAAGAAATTAAAATAGATAAACTATATACGTGATATACTTGGAAGTTTAAATCTATTACAAAACTATTTCATGCATACTTCTTACTAATGTGAAACACGGACGGTGCATCGCCTCTTGCAAAAAGTGACCTAATTTTTATGTGATATTTCAGGCTTTTATGAACGCATCTGAGAAACACGTTGCTCGACTGTAACACTGCGAACTAGACAACAGCCGTGATAGGCTACTGGCACCAGCCAATGGGAGGAGCAAGTCAGATCGTCTCACCCTTAGTGGCCAAGGAATGCTGTGTCTTTATTAGACGTTTGCACAATCAGGAGCGGGGAAGGAGTCATCCACCATCAGAAGTGAGAGCCGACGAGGGTTATTGAGGTGAGAATGGAGCAGCGCCGGAATGAAAGGGCGGGGGAAACGGGAGATCCTTGAGAAGGCTCACCCACCAGCGGCATCGCCCGGCACGATTCCCACTTGCGAAAATCTGGAGTACCCGGCTGAGGATTGAACCCGGTTCGCCTTGGTGGGAGGCGAGCAGGCTAACCGCTCAGCCACCATGGCCCTTTGTATCAAACGTTCACATCGGCATTCGCTTAGAGTGATTTCGGGAAACCGTATTCCTGGCCGGGTCACCCGGATTTCCGCATATGGTAAACGTGGCGGACTTTGCAGTTAAAGGCGGGTTTTCTCGGGGACCTCCCGTGTCCATCGCCCTTGCATCCCGCTGCTGCTCCATCCTCAGCTCATTTCACCCTTACTGGCACTCAAGGTATCTGTATTACGTGCGCCCCTTACTTAGAGAATTTAAGCGTGTTTGAGACTGGGAAGCGCCGGACCGATAAGGGCGATACTGACACGCGTACCTAGTGTCTCATCACCTCTAGGCGCAAGGAACTGAATTGGCGTGCAGTGTTTCCATCGTGCTGCGAGTATGATGGGACTTTAAGCCGTCTGCCTATCACTTTATTGCTGGTAATTCTGGAGCAAAGTTCATTACTGTTCGCTATATTTGTTTGGCAATTTCCACCCAGTATATTATGAGATACAGAAGTGTAAAAAAGCAGTTTTTCCTATGTCGAAGGACTCGTAAATGGTATTTATATTGGGCACGATGCAGTGAGTGTATTATTCCTACCTCGCCTGATGTGTGTTTTATTTTCGTACATCGATATAATGTTGACACATTTAGTGTTTTCGTAAAAACATCGCGTGTTGCGAACGCACCGCAACGCAGTTCAAGCGACAAGATGGCGACACCCTTGATGCCTACCAAACCTTCTCTCGGAAAACCGTGCAGAACAGAAATCACGATCGCTGGACCAAGAATCAAAACCGGGTCATTCCTAATGCGAGCTCAGTGTGCTAAAGACTGTTGTTAATGGTTAACGGAGCACTTTAGAAGTCAACATTTGACAAACGTCACTGCTTCTAGCTGCATGTATCTTAAGGCACCCACCTACCTGGTGCCTGAACTGCGTTACAGGGTGTTAGCAATTCACGTTTGTCTGCGAAGTTATTAAGCGTGCGTCCAATGTGCTGGTCTACGAAAAGAACACAAACTTCATACGAGGGCTTTCAAGCACTTTCAAGACGTGCAAGTTAGAAACGCCGTTTCAGAGTACATACTCCAAAATGGTACTCAAAGCCCTTTATCTCAAAATATACGCGTCAGATAAATAGAAAAAAACTGAAGGGCGCTGCATTGAATCTTGCTACAGACTTTCAACCGGTAAAATAATAGTATCACCGCTGAAAGTGCCGTAGGTACACGCAGTGCGACGAGAACACTGCACGTCAGAGCCTTGCGCTTAGTGGCGATGGCGTCCTTGATGCGCGTGACAGTGTCGCCCTTATCGCTCCTGCGCCTATCGACCTCATACGTAAGGAAGAGCTCCGTGTGAGTAACAAAATTTTATGTTATATCATTAATAAAATATACGAATAAATTGACACTATTATATCGCACCCCTGGTGGAAGACTGCCACAACTAAAAAAAACATAAGTTTTCAGGAGAAGCAATTACAGAATTTTAAGTCAAAACAAAAAATACTAAGTACAACTTTAAGGAAAGGTAAAGTAATGCTTTTTTTATATTATATCATTGTTTAGTATTATGCCATAAAAATAAAGCCCTTTTGTGGATTATGTGTATTTATTTTAATTCACAATTAATAATTTTGAGTTATGGCAGTTTTCCACTAAGTACTTTTAAAATTGGTAAGAGTTACGACAGGTATGATAGCATAATTGTTCATTACTTTGGTGACTATTTATTTGTTTGCTTTATATATTTGTTTGTTTAATCATTTTATGACAGGAAGTATCACTTTCATAATCAGGATGTATTGTACAATGGTTCACAACTTCCACTTTCCATCTCTGTTGCAAAGAGCAATTATTGATTGGCGCTGTTAGTGATTTAAGTAACCAAACACAGAGATGGTGGTTTATCGCGGAAAAAGTTGACTGTTTGCTAGGATTCAACGTACTGTACACATGTCCGACAACTTTCTTTCCTTATTGGCTGTCATGCGTGTATGAAGATACTACCCCTTTTCACTGGACCAATGAAGATTCTGATACTTTAAGGCAGAACGTTCGTGTTTGACCTGCAAACAACTTGGTCGAGTCGAAACCTTGTTCATCCAATCATGAAAGAATAAACTAGTTGGAGTGTTATAGAAGACGTGTTGGCTGAAAATTTTTTTTGCTATTTCCCACTATCTCTAACCATACTTCCATAATACTGGTTATACACAGGCGAGATATGTTTAGCATCACGTAATGAGACCCAATCCTTCTTCTCGGCTTCAGATATGCCAGGCGGCTGCTCATAAGCCCTCTTTGCATGTTCAAGGATCCTAAATGCACTTACTTCCATTTCTGGTTGTGTAACTTTGTCATCTTCTCGTGACTTAGCCTCGTTGGCTGTAGAATTACATTCAGGTTCTCGATGCGAGGTTTTATTAACATCTGTGTCGTCACAATTGCCTTCTGTTGCCTGTATCACACGCCTAATTTAACTGTCCGATCCACGATCAATAACCTGAAAATAATGGTGTTTTTATATGTTTAACATGATTCACCATTGCAGCTATGGTAGCCAGTGTATCGAAAATAAAGCAAACGACACATTGTATTACATTCATCTTAACAATACAAAATATAAACAATGGTATTCCTAGTTTATGCTAAAAATAACCAATATGTATCCGATATTCTTTATTCACTTACTTGTTCTCTATGTTTTGCCAGTTTTCCACTACTTTCTTTTTTTCTTCTTGAAGTGTTTATTTTTTCAAGTGCCAGTGAAACCATCAAAGCTCCTTTCGAGGATGTTATAAATCAAATTGCACGTGCGTACACTTACTTCCACGAACAAAACACTTCTAAACAATCAGCTGATCAGAGCAGGAACACAAAATGGCTGCCACTTCCGGATGAGGACACCGCCATAACTCGAGATGTAGCGGTTTTACGGGCGATGAGTATGAGAAGAAAACGGCAACAACTAAGATGTGGCGGGTTGCTGCTAGTTACGTTCTCAGGCGCTGTGAGAAAGGAACTGACTATGTGCTGTACAATCGCTATTTGTGCGATTTGAGTTGTTGCACTTTGATGACGGACGTTTAAACGCACCGAATAACTCAGACTTCACTTTTTTTTAGTTGTGGCAGTGATCCACCGGGAGTGCGACATATTGATAAAATTATAATATTTATAGTGTTGTGAATAAAGGACATCTCACACATACCTTGAAATGTTCGACGTGATTGTACTAAAGCGAGACAAGTATAGTGACAGATTACATAATCCTTCGTATCCTTAATTTTTATAATGGACGCAATGAATTGAATGAAAGATTACTTCGGAAATGCATTAGTATATAGTTGCATTACATAAAATAAAAAAATTCTCAAAATCACGTACGCCGAAACCAAAGTAAGTATTTTTTGTCAGATGGTATGTAAACAACACAGCTTAACATTTATACACATTTTGACAATAGCCAAGTTGGACTTTTTTCTACTTGTGGGTTTATATCAAATTAAATTTTTTTGTGACATGCCGTATAACGCTGCAACCGCATATATCTATGAAAGCATTTAATTCATATAATATTGTGTTCGAGAGCTTCTAGTCCACTTCCAACGCTGTGATACATTTCCACCAGAAAATTGCTGCCGACGTGCGTTTTTGTCTTCAGGAAGTTGCAGGACAATAGTGGTTTTACAAAACCTAAAAACCGTCGGCTAAGCGGAGAAAAAGCATTCTATTTTTTGTTTGAAATATTATATTGTTCTGGACGTGTATTTCTGGGAAACGAATGTGAGAAATTATATTTATTATTGTCCTGGCTGCAGGTAGAATGTAAACTTTTAAAAACAATAGTATTGTTTTAAATTTCACCGTCGCCAACATCGTTACAGAAAAAAAATCCTTCACGACAAAGCCGAAGTGTCGAGGGAAAAGGAATTGTCTCCCATAGCGCGAATTCCCGAAATATAAAAATAAGGAACAAAATCTGAATTAGAGCCTACTTGATATATTTCGTTGTAATTGAATAAGAAACTCGTTATACACAGCAAAAATTGGTACCATTCATAGTTATTGAATAAAAAATTGCAGACTCTTTCTCATAACATAAATAACGCATAGAAACAGCCAAATAGTACATATGCAAAAATAATTGCTTTAAACTTCACGAAGTTTTATTATGTAGAACTTTTATAACAAGAAAACTAAAACGCCTAATTCTGTCCAAAATTTCAATTTATTTGATAGCTCATGTGAGTGTATCTGTTTTTAAAAAAGTCGTTTTTCTTCAGGTTATATATATTTTAGTATCACAGACTTGTAGATAATATTATTTTCTTATTTTTAAAACTATTTTATGTTGGCATGTTTACTAATTATGTGGGTTATATCCCTGATTTTTCATAGAAAGTTATTAATTTTTAAATTAGTATCAACTATTGTTGTAAATGAGAGTTACCAGCATTCAATTATATTGCCAATAAATCTGTTACCATCGAAATATATAAAGTATTTTTAATTCTCTTCTTAATTTCATATTTAGAAAATTTGCTTACCGCCAGACTATTCCATGGTCCTCAATGTTGCTTCACATGCACAAAACAAATATGCGATGTGCGTATAATGACAACATTATTACAGACATTGCATACATTATGTTCAAGGATTTTTTCTTTGTTATGGAACAGCAACAATGGGCGATTAAACCATCTCAGACACCATTAACAATTCGAACAGGTTGTCATTGACCACCAAGAATGAGTTAATGCACATAAAATCTCGATCAGATTAGCCTCACGTTACATCAAGACAAAAACGATCAGGTGTGTTGTCTCACTGCGAGGCGCAATCTGGTCGAATAATCATTCGGAATCTGACGAAGACGAACATTTCCAAAGTGCGGCTTCTGGATGTTTGTTCCAGCAAGCCCGGAGTGAACAGTTGACGGATTTGTGAATTATGTTCAGAGAACCAGCCATTCTGTTTCGGAAATACTTGACTGAGATTGGAGCTAAGATAGTATTTGTAAAGTATGTAGCCCAAGGTTTGGTTGCCATGGGCGAACGTATGACGACTGAGAGAAGAGATTTGGATGCCGGTGAGGGTGTTGAGGTGAGTATGGAGCAGCGCCGGAATGAAGGAGCGGGGATAAACGTGAGATCCCCGAAAAAACCCACCGACCAGCGACATCGTCCGGCACGATTCTCACATCCGGGAGTGGCCCGGCCGGGGATTGAACCCGGTTCTCCCTGGTGGGAGGCGAGCATGCTAACCGCTCAGCCACCGCGGCCCCTAGTGTGCGGCGAGTATACAATAATAAGACACAAACCTTTTTAATATTGTTGACATACAAAATGAAGAGGGTTTGAGAAACCTGAAAGGATGCATGATGTATGAATTCAATCTTTTTTTTTTCTTGGCTAGCTACAAAATTTGATGTCTAGAAATACAACACAAATATATTGAATACATGCAACTAATATTTGGGTGCGGTAAAAATACATATGCGAGATTCTCACGAATATGTAAAAAAAGTGCGATTTTTGTCGATTTTATCAGCGCATTTTCGGAATTCGCTAATGACCTAAATAATCCAATAGCAAATTTACGGAGAGATTCCGTGAATTCGCACCAAGTTCCGAGGAAATAACGGAAGGTGCGTTATTGTTCAAACAACGCTTCGGTAATCTTACTGAGAATTCTGGAGACTTTTTTATCAGCTCGTTCCCATAAAATGGCGAGCAAAAAAAAATGTTAACGTTGTAGACAGGGATTTTAGTAATGAGGATGCGATCCAAACAACGTAATCTCTTCCCACAGCGCAGCGACTGCACGAGCCTGATTTAAACCCAACATTCTCGCACTGGTTTGAACTTTTCTGGCTCCGACCGCTAATACATTATCCGGGTAAACACCTCCCTCTTCAAGCTCGTTCAACCCCTCAACACCCCATCCTGTTTCCCACTCGCGAAGGGAATTTAGTGAGGTCCTTCCGCGGAGCCCTCGTTTTCCAGGAGCCCCGCTGAGAGAATCTTTGTCTTTGCCGCCGCAAGCTAATCCCAGAAGCCATTCTGCTTCGTCCAGTTCCTTTCCGCGACTTCACGTCAGCCACGCTTCAAAGCAACCCGAGAAACACTCGAACGACAGAGGAGAATTCAAGTTCTCGTGTCTTCTGCATTTCCTTACAATTAAATTCCTATTTAAACCTGTAGTTTGCGCGGATTAAGCATCTCAATTTACACACTTTCGATTCGTTATCACAACTATTTGGAACAAAGCCTATCAGTGGTTTATATGTCCAAAGGTATTATGTTAGTTTCTTCCAGGAACCAAGAAAATTCCGTTTATTATTCGGATATCTCTGCGCTTGAAATTTAAACTGGAAAAATTATTTTGTAGGAAATTAATTATGCCAATCTTTCTGTGGTTTTCACAAATTTATTTTGCAGTGCCTTCATCTGTTTAATAGAGACACATAAATATTTTTTTTTCTTTCCGAGGAAAATAAATTTGGTAGAATGAATCTCACGCAAAATATTTTTAGCCAATGTAATTTACACAACTGTACATGGAAATCGCTACACCGAAATAGTGTCACCCATTTGCAATAAAAGCAAAACCACATGCACTTATTAATTGCGCAATGCAAATGGTTGAACTAACTTCGTAGAAAAGTCACTGCAATACATGATGTAAAGGGCGTTTGTGGCCGGTGCACAGTTCTTAAGGGCCACAGCCGTCTGCATCGTTTTTCTCTTTATTTGGTTGAGAAGCGCGGGAGCTATAAGGGTCACACTGGCACGCGCTACTAGAGCGCCATCGCCTCTAGGCGCAGGGCTCTGAACTGGCGTGCAGTGTTCTCGTAGTGCTGCGTCTACCTGTGGCACTTCCAGCAGTGGCCCTATAATTTTATTGATTAAAAGTCTGTAGCAAAGTTAAATACAGGCTCCTAGGATAGGACATTTTTGTAAACGAAATATCCTATTCGGAATAGTTTTGAGGTTATCGTGTTGGTGGGAGGTGCCTCCGTGGCGCCTAAGATGGTTGGAATTTATCTTTTGGGGAACGGGGTATTTTTCAAATTTCGGGAGTGGAAGGAGATTGTAATGCCCTTCCTTTGCTAGCCTCTGAAAGAGACCCAGCGTTAAGGCGCCCGTCTACCTGGCGCTTGAACTGCGTTGCAAAGTGTTCCAAATACACGTTTTCCAACGAAACTATTAAACTTGCGTCCAACGTGCTGATCTACGAAAAGAACACACACTTCAGACGAGAGCTGTTAGGTACTTTCAAAATATCACGTACGTTTGAAACATCAATTCAGAGTACTCCAAAACCGCTAAAAACGGCCTTTCCAAGGCGCTGTAGCTCAAAATGCACGCATCAGATACATACAAAACTACTATAGGCGCCTGCACTGACCCTTCCTAAAGACTTCCCACTAATAAAATAATATGGTCACCGCTGAAAGTCCCATAGGTACACGCAGCACGACGAGAACACTGCACGCCAGTTCAGAGCCTTGCGCTTAGCGGCGATGGCGTACTTGATGCGCGTGGCAGTGTCGCCCTTATCGCTCCCGCGCTTCTCGGCCTAAACGTGGGAAAAAGNCCTATCGCTCCCGCGCTTCTCGGCCTAGACGTGGGAAAAAGTTCCAGGTAGACGGGCGCCTTAAACGTGGCTCCCACAGCTGAGGGTAAAACGCGGTTTAGCTCGCGGTATAACGGGACTGGTTTCTCCTCCTCTGTGGGAGGCCTGGTGGCTGAGATCGACTCCGCCGATACACAGCCTCGCCATCTCTCTCTGTCTGCAGCTCATGTCGCGATATCGCTGCTGCCTCACTCCTCCAGACGGACACAGCTCTCGGCGCCGTTAAAGTCGACGAGGGTCGAACAACGATACGACGGCCGTAGCCGGGCATCTACGCCCACAGACGAGTGAGTCATCTCGTCTCCTGTTGGATCCTCGATTACAGATTTTCGCGGTCTCTTCACACTTTTTGAATCAAACCTTTGAAAAATCTCCCTATATACAATATGTGTTGGTTTTTAGTTATGTTATGTATCGCAACGGTTTTGCACTTTTGATAACATAAAAGAACATCAAAGAAACTTATTCTTGGTTAAATTAAAATTTTATATTCAAATTTTGTACATTAATTATAATATTTCATGTATAATTAACATGAATAAAAACAGTGAGAAAGTAGTGAAATGGAGGGCAGAGATTTTGGCGGCTCTTAACATTGAGATCTTGAGAGCCAATAAGGGTGAAGCGAGGTGAGTATGGAGCGGCGCCGGGATGCAAGGACGGGAGATACCCGAGAAAACCCGCCGACCAGCGGCATCGCCCAGCACGATTCCAACATGCGAATACCTGAGAGAGACCCCACCGGGAATCGAACCCGGTTCGCCTAGGTGGGAGGCGAGTAGTCTAACCACTACACCACCGCGGCTGCCGTGAGAAAGTATGTGTGTTGGTTATGCCTAGTACGTGCGCACAAGTGCGGCGCATTATCCCCTTTGGTGTAGTTTTGTAGCCTCGGCTTACCTTCGTTTGCATGAGGCGGAGGAATATCTTGGAAGTAGAAATTACGCAGGGGCTTTAGAAAAAAATTAATAAAGTTCATTATTTCAACTCCATGTTAACGAGAGTCTCCTGCCACTGGGGGTGGTTTCCTGGCGTCCGTTGTCACGCATTTTCTAACTGATACTTTGCAAGGAACAACCTCGCGAAGTTTGTCGCACGAGAGCTGACTCAGCCTGTATTTCAACGGACGCGCCGAGTGGCATGCGCCCAGTTAAACTGGCAACGACGGAATGAAAGTATATTCATGTCTGTCGTTACCTAGAATTGAAAATTTTTAGGTTAATATTTAGGAATTATTAAAAAGTTTATTTCCCGTTCTATATTTTAATGCATATAGTATTTTTTTTTTTTTTTTTTTAGAAAATATGTAACATAATTACTTATTTGATAATTACACAGTTTTACTTGACGGACGCATTCATAAAGTGACCAGGCTCATGACAATGTTAGTTTTACATATGACGTAGATCCTAAGCAGGTCTTTACAAAGTGCTCACTTTACCGTGAACCGCCTACAGCACGGCGCGTAGCCGGTAACACCGCACGTCTAGCGCGCACGAGCGTTGATACGCCAGGCCTGAGTGTAAGTGTCTGCCGTATCGCTCCCTCGCTCCTGCGCCTTGAATGCGTAAAAAGAAACTGCCGTGGCCATGTACTCCTAAGTCGCAGAACGCCCGGAGGAACATTCGCAAGAAGGGCTGGGTAGCTGGAAATGGGGCGGATGATGGCACAGCGCGGACAGAAGGCAAACAAAGGCGCTGGGAGAGGAACACGAGGGGGAGAGAGAGAATGAAAGAGCTGCCTTTGTTGCGCGGAGGAATATCGATACCCGGCCCTCGCGACGTTGTAACCGTTACTTGAAGCGCGCGGGAGAAGGACAGAGCTCCCGCCCGGCACGCCTACAGCTCGGTCAATCTACCTCTGGGATGACGCCGCAGCGATGAGTGGATAGCACACAACTCCAGTCCCCGCCCTATCCTAAAACGGGGATGCGTCAGGTGGCCTAAAGTCATCTGTCCAACATGCGCCAGCATTTGACAGAGACGCAGCTGTTCGACACTGCAGGTAATATACAGTCAACTGTTCGACATGCCAGCTGCTCTAAACTGCAGATTATAGACAGTCAACTGTTCGACAGGCCAGCTGCTCTAAACTGCAGATTATAGACAGTCAACTGTTCGACAGGCCAGCTGCTCTAAACTGCAGATTATAGACAGTCAACTGTTCGACAGGCCAGCTGCTCTAAACTGCAGATTATAGACAGTCAACTGTTCGACAGGCCAGCTGCTCTAAACTGCAGATTATAGACAGTCAACTGTTCGACAGGCCAGCTGCTCTAAACTGCAGATTATAGACAGTCAACTGTTCGACAGGCCAGCTGCTCTAAACTGCAGATTATAGACAGTCAACTGTTCGACAGGCCAGCTGCTCTAAACTGCAGATTATAGACAGTCAACTGTTCGACAGGCCAGCTGCTCTAAACTGCAGATTATAGACAGTCAACTGTTCGACAGGCCAGCTGCTCTAAACTGCAGATTATAGACAGTCAACTGTTCGACAGGCCAGCTGCTCTAAACTGTAGATTATAGGCAGTCAACTGTTCGACAGGCGAGCTGCTCTAATCTGCAGATTATAGGCAGTCAACTGTTCGACAGGCCAGCTGCTCTAATCTGCAGATAATAGACAGTCAGCTGTTCGACAGGCCATTTGGTCGATCGTCAGCAATTCGCCAGACAGGTCAGCAGCTTGCTGTATGTCATGTTTGCTCCATATCATTATCACTGAAAGCCTGCAGCTTATTTGTTGTGGCAACTAAACAAGTTCTTTGCCGTCTTAAGTAGAACACGGGTCAGAATGTTTCTTATTTGCAACATATGAGACCGTAAATTAAAGTTAGCCTGAAAGAATTTATCATGAAACCGACACAGTATCATGTTGATCTGTCAACTGCAGGGCACTATATAAAGCCACTTTGTTTAGCTATTCCGTAAAGTTATCAACAACAATGCACACATTTGGGTTGAAAATTATTTTATTTTATAAGTTTTAAGAATATTATATTTATGCACTCGTACAAATAATATAATCCCACGTCTTCAGACTTGATCTGTAACTACTGATGTTCGTTGCGTTGGATATTGTCACAGTTGAAGAAAGAAACTTTTTGGCGGCCTGTATAGACCAGTACATTCTTAAAATATTAATTGTTTTCTGTACAGCAAAGAAAACCATTTCTTTGAGGCTTTTATGTTTACAGTAACACAATATCGCTACAATTCAAAGAGAAGGCTAGAGAAACATATGTTTTCTGTTCAACGTTTTCTCAATACGTTTTTTATGGCAATACTACTTTTCTTTTTAGCCAAGAAATAAACATTCTTTAAGCTAATTTTCCTAACAGTAAAGATAAGTCGTTTCGTACCAAAGGTAATGGTTTGGCGATATTCAAGGTTTTCTTTCTTATACATTGAAGTTTTCAGTCTTGTCCCAACGCAAACATTCATAAACCAATATATTCTGCATTTACGAAACTGCAACTGAACAAGTACAGTACTCCTGCATATTTTTAGTTTCTGAATTGCAGATATTCTCCAAATCACTAACCACAATTCTTCCCATGAGGTGACATATTCCGGCGCTACGTCACCAAACCCCATAATCTGCCTTTAAAAAGGCGTTCAGACACTATAAAGCTGGTGGTTGTATGTTGAAAGGCGTTAAGCCAATACTATGTGGGTGGTAGGTTTGCTTCTCGAAGGCGTCCTATTTTTTTTTAATATAATTTAATTTTGATAGATTTGTTACTTCTGTCATACTTACTGGTCGCGGATGTGTTTCAGAGCACCAAGTTTCTTCGCGTTGTACCTGACATTACCTCAAAGACGTCTGCTGAATTATTGTAATGTCAATGCAATGTTATTATAGTTATTACTATGCGTATAGATATGAAAATTATTTTTGTGTCACGCCTACTTTGCTGTGGTTCATATTTAAAACACTATCTTTGCGGTAAAATGATGTGCTCCGGAAAAGAAAGCTATTTACAGTATAGGTAAATTCCCGGTGAAGTGTTACCTTTCACTAGGCAATAAATGTGAGTGTTTNCGTTTTTTATGGCAATACTACTTTTCTTTTTAGCCAAGAAATAAACATTCTTTAAGCTAATTTTCCTAACAGTAAATATAAGTCGTTTCGTACCAAAGGTAATGGTTTGGCGATATTCAAGGTTTTCTTTCTTATACATTGAAGTTTTCAGTCTTGTCCCAACGCAAACATTCATAAACCAATATATTCTGCATTTACGAAACTGCAACTGAACAAGTACAGTACTCCTGCATATTTTTAGTTTCTGAATTGCAGATATTCTCCAAATCACTAACCACAATTCTTCCCATGAGGTGACATATTCCGGCGCTACGTCACCAAACCCCATAATCTGCCTTTAAAAAGGCGTTCAGACACTATAAAGCTGGTGGTTGTATGTTGAAAGGCGTTAAGCCAATACTATGTGGGTGGTAGGTTTGCTTCTCGAAGGCGTCCTATTTTTTTTTAATATAATTTAATTTTGATAGATTTGTTACTTCTGTCATACTTACTGGTCGCGGATGTGTTTCAGAGCACCAAGTTTCTTCGCGTTGTACCTGACATTACCTCAAAGACGTCTGCTGAATTATTGTAATGTCAATGCAATGTTAGCATAGTTATTACTATGCGTATAGATATGAAAATTATTTTTGTGTCAAGCCTACTTTGCTGTGGTTCATATTTAAAACACTATCTTTGCGTTAAAATGATGTGCTCCGGCAAAGAAAGCTATTTACAGTATAGGTAAATTCCCGGTGAAGTGTTACCTTTCACTAGGCAATAAATGTGAGTGTTTTNAAAGAAAGCTATTTACAGTATAGGTAAATTCCCGGTGAAGTGTTACCTTTCACTAGGCAATAAATGTGAGTGTTTTTCACCTGTTCTGAAATAGAATAACCAAGTGCAATGGCAAGCCAGTCTCCATCCTCTGTAACTGAGAAATGAAGGACGACGAGAGATGTCGGTACCACTTTTCTCTTTTCTGGTTCAGTTATGAGGAGACGAGCGGATATCGAAGCCCTGCGCTGTTCTAAATAACGTTTTTTTACAGAATATTTTACGTACATATACAGTGAATATACGGAAACGCGCTCCGTGTGACGTGAAATGGAACTGACTCCGTGCATACGAAATACGCTACCTCTCCGTATTTCGAACAGGTTCGGGTTGTCGGGACGAACAATTCCGAACTTAAACGAAGCTCTCTTCGCTGCTGCAACGGGAAAATAACTTTATTTCCGTATACTCCTCGAGGCTTTAAACAGCACTGTTTTTAATGAACATTTTTTTTATAGTTTATGGCAAATGCGTATCTCAATTACAATGAGTACATGATAAAACTACTACTTATAATTATTTTAATAAAGAGTCCTCAGTTTGTAGCGAAATGATTTTGCAATAGAAACTTCAGTAGTATATGATACAGACCACCTAACCTTTTCAAAACAAGAAGTTATCGATATAACTATGTAATCAGGGCCGTGCTTAGTTGGACGATGGGGGAACCCCCGCCCCCCCCTCTGCTTCACTGTCTCACTCTCTCTCTCTCTCACACACACACACGCGAATAGTTGAAGGGGGCGAAATCCTTTACAAGGGGCTAACTACGTGAAGGTATTTGCAATGTTTCACATTCTTTTCGAAATAAATACGATGCTAATTTGTGTAAAATAGTTTTATGTAATAGAAACTTACTATACAATAGGATGGATAACTTTTGAAGTAGTAATTGGTAGTTCTACAGCATTATCATAACAATACAAATGCTCACCGATATTAAACATTTAAAGTAGTCTCTACGTGGTATATCGCGCCACTGACGTAACTGCCAGGCGTCCGGATAAAGCCGGACATAGTTAGGCTTTTTGATTGCGTGTCCGGCCAAAATAAACGGTGTCCGGCTTGTCCGGCTTTTGTTAGGTTTTTTACATTTCGCAAACGAGCGAGCGCCGAGCGTGGCCGAGCGCAGGCGAGTCGACTGTCGGTCGCTCCCGCAGTCCCGCCCGCCCCCCTGCGCCACGCCGCGCCGCCGCCAGATACACTCCCGCTCTGTCAGTTGTCTGTCTGTTCATTCCTTGATTGTTAGCGCACGTTGCGTCGTCAGTTTTTGTATTCAGCGACAATAATTTTGGTAAGTATTGTTTGTACTGTACTTTATTGATGCTACTTTAATTCAGACATTATTATGGGTGCAACTGCAAGTGATGCGATGACAAACAAAAAAACAGTCATTTTATTTATTTTCAGATCTCAAAATGCCAAAGAGGAAATGTATTTTTTCAGAAGAATTAAAAAAAACATATAAAATGTTTAAGCCGACAGCAGAACCGTCGGAGGTGAAGTGTGAGCTTTGCGACCAGTTAATATCAATAGCCAGTAAGGGAAAATATGATCTCGAAAAGCACTTAAATACCGAAAAGCATCGGAAAAATATTAGGACCGCTGCGTGTTCGTCGAAAATAGACAATTTTGTAATAGCAAGATCGGGACCAAAAACAGAAGTGCAAGCGGCTGAGGCTACTTTAGTTTTTCACACGGTAAAACACAATCAGTCATTTAATTCATTAGACTGTACAGTACCACTTCAGAAGTGCCTTTATGCTGATTCAAACATTGCAAAAGGAATAACCTGTGCGAGAACAAAGGCAGAAGCAATTTTGAAAAATGTTCTTGCGCCATATGTTTTAAAAAATATATTGGAGGACTTGTCTGATATAAAGTACATAAGCGCTTCCACTGACGCAAGCAATCACGGTGCTATCAAGTTATTCCCGCTGTTAATTCAGTATTTTGACTATCAGAAAGACGGAATTCAGGTCTCCTTAATAGATATTCAATCACAAAAAAATGAGACATCCGATACGATATCTAATTACGTCTACGATTCACTGCGTGACAAAAACCTCTCAGACAAACTAGTAGCATTTTCGGCTGATAATGCTGCTACAAATTTTGGCGGCAAAGACAGAGGAGGGCAAAGTAATGTTTTCTTTACATTAAAATCTCTAACGAATAATCAGAATATTATTGGAGTCGGCTGTGTTGCACATATTTTCAATAATTCTGTCCATAGTGCTCTTGATTCCTTGCCATTGTGTCTTGAAAGTATTGTCATGCAGATTCACAATCATTTTGCTACATTTACCGTACGTACAGAGGAACTCAAAAGTATTAGCTCAGAATTAGACATTCATTTCAAACAAATACTTTATCATTCAAAGACGCGCTGGCTGAGTCTCTTCCCAGCGATAGAAAGGATTTTACAAATGTTTGAGCCCCTTAAGTCATATTTCCTGAAAAAGGAAAAGAATAATGCATCCAGAACTTTGAAAGAATTTTTTGAAAATGACCTTAACGAAGGCTATTGTTGGGCTGTTCATTCTTTCATGGCCATTTATCAAAATCGCATCAAAGATACAGAGAAGGCTCATGTTTCTGTAAATGAGGTTTTGGAAAACTGTTCTGAGATAATGAATAGCATAAATGCAAGGATTGAACAAGACTTTTATCCACTGAAAGTGACTTCTATTTTGCGTAAATTCAAAGACAATAACGAAAATTCTGAACAGGTGACTGCTTTCAAAGAGGATATTAAAAACATGTACATTATTGCAGTACAATATTTACGATCTTGGACTGAAAACTTATACAAAGACACAAAACATTTCACATGGATGACTTTAAAAGATGTTCCTGAATGGAATCAAGTTTCCGATACGATAAGTATCCTATCACAAAACAACGTTAAAGTT
This sequence comes from Clitarchus hookeri, assembly GCA_002778355.1. NCBI lineage: Eukaryota > Metazoa > Arthropoda > Insecta > Phasmatodea > Phasmatidae > Clitarchus > Clitarchus hookeri. The sequence goes on along the minus strand of NQII01003358.1, from coordinate 20,970 downwards.
GACGATAGCAAATGTTTTGACCAACTGCAAAACCTTAAAAGTTTTCTGAATAATAACAAAGAGAACGTTGATTTCAAGAAGCTGTTAGCACACAAGAAATGGGTAGTCTATTTTAAATCGATGAGTAGTCAAGATTGCTTTTCAGAATTCCTAACTATTTGTCAGTATTACTTTGCGATCCCAGGACATAACGCAAACGTTGAAAGAGTTTTTTCCTTGATAGGTCAGCAATGGTCAAAAGAACGCAACAGATTACATGTTGACACTGTAGCTAAAATGTTGGTTGTAGAATTTAATTTAAAACATTTGACGTGTAAGGATTTTTACAATTGCATTTTAAAAGAAACTGAGCTTTTAAAGCAGGTTTCTGACAACCAAAAATATGAATAATTATTTTTATTGTTTAACTTAAAGAGAAAAAGTTTTGTTTTGTTTAGATTGTTTTTTTATTTTGTTTTGCTTTGGGAAGTAATAGCAGGTAAATAAGACTTATTTGTGCAATTGCCTTTCATTAGAATTTAAGAAGAATTTAAAAATGTTGATAAATGTTTATCTAGAATCTAATTTTGACTGATGACTTTATTTGACTGATTAATAATAAAGTACTTAGACTGATTTGGCATTCGATTTTATTTATATTTCATTAGAATTTAACAAGATTTATGGTAGTAATCAAAAAAGCTTGATTTTACATACAATTTTTTTGTCGTACCTATTAATACTCAGACACAAAATCCTCAATAATGTAGGGTGTCCGGCCTTTTTACCCAAATGTCCGGCCAAACTGGCTGGTCTGTCCGGCTATTAGGTTTGGCGACCTGGTAACCCTACTCCCGACAATAGATCGCAGCACAGGTACTGTAGCTGTTAGTGCAAACTCAGCCGGGGTCGGCTGTTCGTTCCTGCGTAGTATCCAATATTGTGTACGCGTAGTGAGATGTGTGTTTCAATTCCTCCATCATATCCTGTAAGTACTGCTGTACTATGTAGCTGTAAGTTTAGATGTTAATGGAGTAAGGCTCATTAGAATAACTGTAGTTTATTTAATTAACAAATGCACATAGCGCAAGCCCTACAATGGTGTGTTACGGTGTAAGAAATCCATGTACAAAATTGAACATACACATACCAATGGCACCTGTTACACAGCACAATGACTTATGTCCAAAAGTGATTTTTACGTTTATGTAATTCTAAATGCAGCTTTTAAATTACGTTAGTAGCACCAACATAGCATATATACAGCATTGGAGATATTAAAAACAATAACTGGTCAATACAAGGCAATCTATTGATGTGTAATATTTTCGGAAGTAAATTAACAGAAATATGAACATGAATCAGTTTAGCCAACATATCGTTGGTAAATATCTTGTGTAATTATTTTCAAGATCGTCTTTATTGGTCTTATAGGGGCTTTCTTATCGAGGATTTACAATGTCACGACGAGCTCGTCCCGACAGTCCGACAACACTTTNTTGGTCTTATAGGGGCTTTCTTATCGAGGATTTACAATGTCACGACGAGCTCGTCCCGACAGTCCGACAACACTTTTCAGTCCGACCATTTCCGGTACCAAAATTAGTTCAGTGTTTACAATACCCCGGCAATTTCCATCCGACAAGTGTTACGTGGCTTTCGGAAAATCCTAGAATGGCCAGTAACTTGCTATATAACTGCCAATAAATCAGAAATCATCTTACAATAACTTCGTAAACAAAATATTTTTGGATTTTGGAGTAGTTATTTTCCCACGACTATTTATTTCCGTCAATTCAACAGCTTTCTGTTACAAGATAACTAGTATGTACACACAAATAAAATATTTTTAGTGTAAAATTTATTACAGTAGTGAAATCCGCACGAATTTTTTTTTTGTAAGGTTATATTTCAGTTTTTTTTTCTGATGCCAAGTCGGTACGACGCCCGACGAAAGTAGAAANATTTTTTTTTTGTAAGGTTATATTTCAGTTTTTTTTTCTGATGCCAAGTCGGTACGACGCCCGACGAAAGTAGAAATAGAATGTACTTTTGTTGGGTTGTCGGGGATGCAATTTTGTCGAGATCACCTTGCTCCTGATTGGCTAATGAAAATTTTTTGTCGGAGTCGGGGCTGTTTTGTTGGACTGTCGGGTTATTGTAAATCCAGCTTAACAGAGGTTGTAGATACTACATGGTAAACTGTAATTCTATTGTTATTTTATCTGGGGAATATTATTTTGTTTTTGTAGCATATCATCTTCTGTCGGAACGGCACACATGACTATTATAGGGAAGTTATCACCGACATAATTGTTACTGATGTTTTATATCAAGTATACGAGCGCTGATTTTTTTTACGACTTCAAAACTGATCCATAAACAAACCGTTAAAAACATTATACAGAACAGTATTTTCTTAAGTATTAGCATATTGTAAAGAGGTTCCATGAAAAATTCAAAAATCTATACGTTTTGGTTACTAGTTCACAGTTTTGCGATTTTTTGGAAAACGCAATATTATTGAGTAAATGCAAATGCAAAATAACTATAAAATAAATCAGAGAGTTTAAAGTATTCTTCAACAAATAAGATTCCATTGTAAATTTATGACAACTCAATAAACAACACCAATTACTTATGAGAACCAAACTTACAATCATAGAGGTCCTTAAGATCATTCAGTCGGAAATTAAAGATGGCAGTGAGAAATGTGACTGCGGTGGTCTTTTGAGTCAGATGTCAAAATTTGAATTACTTGCACTGCTTATATGGGAAAACATCCCTCACTTTGTTTAACAACACCAGCAAGTACTTGCGAAAGGCATATTGTGACATTCTGACGGCAGCTGATCTTCAGCCAATGACCAAGAATATACAGGACATGAGATCAAACGAGTTCAGCAGATTCGTGGGTGAAGCCAGACTGTAAATTGGGAGTATCTGTGCAATTCTCCGAAAAACAAAAAACAAAAAAAAAGACGAAACACAGCATTTCCAGACGAATCAATCACAGACAAGNGCAGATTCGTGGGTGAAGCCAGACTGTAAATTGGGAGTATCTGTGCAATTCTCCGAAAAACAAAAAACAAAAAAAAAAGACGAAACACAGCATTTCCAGACGAATCAATCACAGACAATGATAAAGTTTTCGAGTTAATATCTATAACCGACTGTTGTACAGGAACATTGTAAGCCCTTGAGAATGATTTGAAGGACACAGAGAAGTATCAAACTTATTTTCATTCATGTATCCTAGCCGGCTAATGAAACTAAGTAACAGTGATCTACAGAAATCCTGTGAACGGCTGACTAGACATTATAAGCAGGACTTTGACAGTGGCCTGTAATCCGAGCTGCTTTCTCTGAGATACATTCTGACCGATAACAAATTTCCACGTACTTCAAAACCTATCGATGTCGTTCAAATAATTGTAAATGAAAACTTGCAGGGGGCTTCCACAGACAGTCTGACAGCATACAAACTGTTGCTGACCATCCCAACTTCAATAGACACAAGCGAAAGAAGTTTCAGCGAGTTGAAACTCATCGAGAACTACTTGCGATCGACTATTGCCCCGAGAGCGGTTACCTGGACTGGCGATACTCTCAATACAGAGTGATATTGCTCGCAGCCTCTCTTCAGATGCAGTCGTAGAACACTTCGCAGCTATTAAGGCACGTCGCCTGCACTAGTTTGTTTTCTCAGTTTATGTTCAAAGATAGGTTTAAAATAAAGTCTATCAACCATTGAAGACTGTTAAAATTGGTTTGAAATAAACTTTATCTGCTATTGAAGAATGTTGAGATAAGTTTAAAATAAAGTTGATACACCTTTGAAGAATGTGGTTTAAAATATATTTTATCTACTATTAGAAATGTTTTAAATTTCTTTTTAATTTGGGGGGGGGGGTGCCAAATTTTATATTTTCACCCTTACCTCCCCCTTTTTTAAGGGTGTGCACGGCCCTGTAATGCGTCTACTTTCCTCCACAAGGGTGCAAATAAATTGCAACGAAGTTCTTAAAAAGTTCTCATTGACAGCTATATAATTAGAGATGGAACGAGAAACAAATGTAACACTAGTGAGACGGTTACAAACACACACGTGCGTTACCTAAGACTCGAACACAGAACTCCTCGTATTGTTAGCTGGCGTGCAACCAACTGCATTGCGAAGCGGAGGTAGGGTTCGGTACGTCACCTACAGTTGTAATCAGACTAAAGTTTTGATTGGCTGGGTTTACTAACCTCGAATACTTACAGGAACATTATTTTGAAATAAAGTGTGTGTGTCGCTTAAATCAGTGTCTGACCCCACTTGATTTTTATTGAAGTATACAAGGCTTTCTGCAGCACTACTGGTGTGCAATATTTGATGAAAATTAGTTTAATGGTTCCGGAAATATGACAAAAGGTTCAATTTTATCACCTGGCACTATTTTTCAAAACGGCCTGCAAAAGAGGATCTCAGAATCCATAACTGATACTTCTATTGAATACTTTTATCGTACAAAATGTGGCAGCAATATTGTTGGCTTATTTAATAGAGATAACCAATTTTTAAAAAAAGCTTACCGCACTTATTACATGTAAGTTTACACGCACTATTGTGGCACTACTTGGGTGTAAAATTAGGTGCATATTGGTCCTCGGGACATTGCATGAAACGTCCTTTTTTCATGAGACGATGTTAGGTAATAGCACAGTCGACGATTGCATTGATACATCCAGTATACAAAGAAAAGTTATGATTGGTTACATACTTACCTAACGGGTTTAATTAGAACTATGCTAGGTAGATTCGGCGATACAAATGTGCCTATGTATTAATGTATATCTATAAATAAATACATATGTAATTTATATACAGAATGTCCCATTTATCTTGACCACCCACAATAACTCCGTATCGGGCTCTAAATGAAAAAGTGTTGCATAGAAAAATTGTATAACTGGAAGGGGGAAATAATAATGCTGGGGAGTCAGCCTTTTAACATTATTTATTAGTGAGATACGACTACCAACATCAGTTTTTTTTAATGGCACCCTGTATNTCTCTCTCGTTCGGTGACTCATCGTAACGTTACCGAGCGTTACACTTTTTCATAAGTGACTCCCAGCCGCAACCTAATTTAAGACGTTGTCACGTCAAAAGATCGTTAAAAACTGTCACAGACATTGGGACTCATAAGGGTTCATGAAGGCCCGTTATGCGAAGCCTTGCGGCACGATTGCACTGCATGCTACAGTACAGTGTGACCTTGAAGCTCTGCATTTGACGGAGAGGTGATGTAAACAGTGCAGGTACCCAGAGTTGCGTACCCCATTCCTCAAGGGTGAAGTCTAGGGGAAACAAAGGAACACACATGACGTGGCAACTACTCAATCAGTCATCCGTGTGCAGTCGAATACAGTCATCTGCAAAGTGAGAGTTGTCGTTACCGGAAATGTACTCCAACGACGAGAAGGTAGAAGTTCAGCTCATCTATGGAGGACATAAGTCAGCAGTTGAATGTGTTGGTATTATTCTATAGTACAGTGTAGTACGTTCTAAGTGAGCTGTACTGAAACACACACAGTTCTGTTATTACCGTTATCAATAGCTTGGTTTGCTCACTCGTCGTTCATTCTGTTGAATGTCGGCGTAATGCCAGTCAGGCGGAGCGACTCTACAGAGAGCGAAACACTGACGAGTTCCCACCGTCCAGACTGATGTTTTCTCGTCTCGTTGTGAAGCTTTGTGAAACGGGCATTTGGAAACCACAGCGACGCAATCGTCGTAGAACTCGCACAGATGAAGCTGCTGGGGTTACTGCTATCGCTGCTGTAGCGGTTAATCCACACGTCAGCACACGCCAACGTGAAGCCGAAATTGGCGTTCTGAAAACGAGTGCACATTGCATTCTTAAGCGTCATACGTTCCATCCCTATCATGTACACTTGCGCCAAGAATTTCACGGGAATGCTATCCAGAATCGTGTACAGTTCTGTCAATGGACACAGCAACAACTTATCGCCAACCTGAACTTTTTTCTTATGTTATTTTTTCCGATGAAACGTCGTTTTCCATCTCAGGCCAAGTGAATACAAGGGACATGCATTACTGGGCCGTCGAGAACCCACGATGGCTTCAACAGGTGGACCATCAGCATCAGTGGAGAGTTAACGTCTGGTGTGGGGTGGTCGGCAATACGGTTATAGGGTCTTATTTCGTGAATAGCAACCGAAACGAGTCCCACGTGCGAAGATCCGGGAGTGACCCCGCCGGGAATCTATCCCGGCTCTTCTTGGTGGGAGGTGAGTGATCTAGCCGCTGCGCCACCTCGGCCCCTGCTACAGAACATATGTGGCGTGGATAACAAAAATGGATTGTTTTGGTTATCACTAACAGGGAGTTACGTAGTCACTTCAAAATAATTTTATTGCCACTAGTCATTTGGCAGAGTCTATTTATTCTAAATGGAAATCTGGTTAAAAATACAGTTTTCTTTCACGGCTGAAGCGGAGCAGTTGATAAGCAATAAAAGCAATCAAAACTGATTAAAAAATGTTATTTCAACAAATACTTTTGAGGTATACAGCCAATCAAATATGTACATCTCTGTTGGCTAAGCGAAATTTGAAATTAAATAAAAATAGTTTGCCTTAGAAAATACCTATATATTTATTTGACGAATACATTAACTTAAGCAAAATTTATTTGCCTGAAAAACGTATAAGTTTGCATTGTACATTTTTGTTTCGCCATATAAGAAAGACGTATTTTATTGTCTCGACCCGGTACTTCTATTTGTAAATCAACACTAACTTGGAAAAGCAGGTCCGATCGTATTAACTTTGACTACGGCGAGTGGGTGCACGAACTGATCAACCATTCTGCATGACGTACTCCGACATGTGAGCAAAGCAGATGTCATATCAATCAGCTGTTTGAAGTCATCGCAGACAGACAGTGTCGCCCGGAGGGTCCTCACCTGTCGTCCACAGCGACTCCATTGCTGTTGTCTGTTGCCAGTAGCTTCACTGGTTTCCAATCAAAACTTTCGACAACTCACTCCATGTATTACGACGTGTCTGACTGTTTCCTAAATGCGTCATGTATCGCAAGCGTTTTATACCTCAATTAACATAAAAGTATCGTATTTTTGGTTGAGTCTGATTTTTACTTGCATTTCATTTATAAATTACTGTACAATAATTCATGTATAATTAACTAGGGAACCGGCGCGGCTTCGCCCGGTAACAATTTAGTTTTTACAGCGATACTTTGAAAGACAAAAATGGTTATTGTGGGTCAAACTTAAAAGATAAACGTATGTTATCGTGGACTTTTCTGTAGAAATTTTTTGAGAGCTACAATTCTGTAGTACATTAATTTAATATATCTCTTATTGTTTAGTCAGCGCAAGCCATGTAAGCGCCCTAAAAGCTGTTTTTACGCCTTGATTACAAGCGGTTTGACATTTCTCTACTATCATTACATTAAATTGAAATGTATTATACTCCAAAACCTTCCTCGAGAAATTCTCTAAATTATATTGAAAGCTGCATCAAAATCCATCAAGTAGTTTAGAAGTACTAAGCGAATACACAGACAGACGCGGATAAGCGACTTTGTTTTATACTAGTTGGAGATAAGAATGAAAACAGGGACGAAGTAGGCGTGTTGGTAATGTCTAGTAAGAAATATTTCTCACGCAGAAAATTATTGAACTGAAGTTCGCACATGTGCTGTGGTGCATTGTCCCTTTAGTGCGATTTTCTAGAGTTAGTTAAGCTTAGTTTGCATTGTGCGGAGGGATATCTTGAAAGTAGAACTTTAGCAGGGCTTCAGGAAAGTTGGAAGTAACTACGAATGGACTAGAGGAAGACATTTCAGGTAAACCCCTCGACTTGCATTCGGAAGGACCTTGGTTCGATTCCCCAGTCCGGCCACCCTGATTTCGGTTTCCTAGAATTTTCCGAAATCACTCCAAGTGAAAGCTGGGATGGTTTCTCAGTACATTTTATGGACGGTTCCTTCCCAACTTCACAGTAAAGTGTTCCTTTACAAAAGGCACTCAAAATCACCTAATTAAATAATAAACTTAATTGACTTTTACTCCCGCACATGTTTGCCTTATTTTTTAAAAGTATTAGAATATATTTCTATTCAGTTTTGTATAGGCGTTCAGATCATTACTTAGTTCGCGGTAGGGAACTGGTTTGTGAGTGGCGGCATTTTTCAAATGTTGATATAAAAAAATTTCAAATAACCGTGAACAGCCTACAGTGAGTTTTCTATCGAGTACAGTCACTGCCAAAGACTAAACGCGGGAAATCTTGGACTCTTCATAGTATGCAGTGCGTTCGTTCGAGGACAAAAGTACCATGGCACACTCCTTCTGTTCTTATTCGTGACCATTCTCTTAATCCTTCCTTCCTGTTCTTCCACCCCTCTCTGCCATCACACCCTACCCAAGCTCCAACACCTTAAACAACGCCGTGACAATAACAATTTTATCCCTTTCGCGCGCGATTTGGTTCATCAAGGGCTTAACCCAATTAGCGTGGAAGCTGGGGTGGCGCACTGCCTAGGATGGTGCTAGGGGTGGTTGGGGGTTGGGAGGGGGCAACCGCGCAGAATAATTACCAACAGAGCAGCCCTCTGCGAATGGACTCTCGGCTTCCAGAACGTCGCCTCATAAACGCTCGGACGAAAATAAACCTTCCGAAACAAAAGCAGGTGCGCAAAGCCCTCAGCATTCTAACGAGGTTTTTCTTTCGGGTCACCTTTCTTTCTCTGTGAGCTTGTGTGCTTTTCGCCAGGCAAAGCGCCTTTCACTGAACATATTTTGATGAAATTCCATATCTAAAAGTTATGCAAAAATTTGTCGGCAGGTAAAGGTTTTATTCTTCAATATTGGTCGACAAACCTGAACTCTTTACCAACGCCTATAACTCGCACAGTTCACAGTACCTTCAAAAATATTCACTCTCTGTGTACTAAAAATCTATTTATGATTCTCTACAGATTTAAGCAGCGTAATATTTTTGTTCACGTAGATTGTAAAGTTTATTACTTTTTACTTTGCATAAATAACCAATTTGATACTACTAATAAAAATAAAGAAAAACGTTTTCAAAATCGAAAGAGACTTTGTGAACTTTCATAACTTGCTCAGTAAAAACAATATTTATGAAAATACGGAACTTTGCTCAATAAATATGTTTTCAAGAATTTTAAAGAATTTCATCAAACAAAAACCATTTTTGGTCATTACCGGTTGACGAAATCTCGCACTTTTCGTTGGTCTTACATTTTTTAACGGCAATAACTTGTAAAATATTTACCTTAAAATTACACAATTAGAAAAAAAATACACGAAATATAATTTCAGTTTAGGTAGTAGCAGTGACACTTTGTGGAAATATTAATTATGATTAGAACTCTTGACTACTTTGACAAAATTTCAGTCTGCTTAATAGTAAAAATTTAAGGGCTTTTTATATACAACATTTGGAAATTAAAAAAAATTACTTTTTCGCTTTACACTAGAGTTTTATTAAAAAAAACCTAAATTACGGTAGTTGCAATGAAACGTAAAACCCCGACAAAGAAAAAAATATATACATGTTACGTGTTTCGTTTTGAGTGTCCAAAACAAATGATTAAATAATTTTCCTGCTAATTGGATCTCTGTAATAGCACACACCAATTCGAACTCGGATGCTCAGTGTAATTGTATAGGTGTTATTTAATAATTGTGGCATATGAGGGAGAGCAGGATAAAGTGGCCTCTCTAAGGTAAAGTGCCCTCTGTAAGATAAAGTGATATTTAAATCGACCACTGTAAGTAATACGAAAGTATAAAATGGCCCTTAAGATAATGTAGTAGTTGTAAAAACAAAAAGGATATTAATATTTAATCATTGACACTTATTTTTTATCGAATTTTAACAATTCGTGTACCAAATGGTTACTTTGCCCTGTCATGTTGGGTGAAGTGGCAACTATATGGCTCATCGCATTTAACAGTTTCTCCTCTTTTCAAATGTATTCTGTATCTATCAGCTGACGACCTACTTAAATACTAGTAAGTCACAAAAACCAATTCAAACACGGTTCGGCCATAGCCGAGCATTTGAAAAATACATTTATAATTCTGGCAGTCTACTAGATGCGACGATGCTGTTCTTTTCATGTCGAATGGTATTAGATATCCTGTTTCCAGCTGCGATCTTTGCACTCTCTATAGGCGAGTGTTTGAAACCTTTAGTTTCACACCAGTTGGCTGCCCACTTTGTCCTTTAGGGTGCCGCTACACAAAAGCTTGTCTAGAATAAAAACTACGTATAGTCTGTTCACGGTAAACTGAGTACTTTTGAATGCCCTGCTTAGCCCTTTCATTTCCACATTAATATAGAGTCTCTGGCGTTGCAAATAACACATTCTTTGATACATGCTGGTGAAGAATTTCCTCCTCTCGTCTCTACACACTTATCAAATCCCTCCATCGATCCTTTGGTTTTGCCGATCGCCGTTTTCCTCTTTAATATTCACCTCATGCATATTTATTGGCAGTCCCTTCCCACTATTCTCTCCGCATGGCCATGCCGATTTATAGAGACCTGAAAAATTCGCGAGTTCAATGACCTGCATGCTACGACTCTACAGTCGTATGTACAATTATTCCGATATCAACTACACATCGGTTGTCTGCTGTCGCAATGGAAGGCGGCAATTGGACACTGTTCTCCAGGAGGTGTCAAACGCCATGTGGACCAATGGCTAAAGTTATATAAACGGTCGTGTTTTGAATTCTAGCTTGTCCTAAAATGAATCCGCAAATTTTTCAGGTCTCTACCGACTTATCATCGACTACTATACTGTTTCCCGCTATGGACGCAACTCTATATGCTCGCTTACATTCTCGTATCACCACACATTTATCTCTCTCTATGATCCTTCTGTTTAACTTGGGGGCCGCGGTGGTGTAGTGGTTAGGCTACCCACCTCCCACTAGGGCGAATCGGGCTTGATTCCCGGCGGGGTCGCCCCCGGATTTTCGCATGTGGTAATCGTCTTCGGTGGGTTTTCTCAGGGATCTCCCGTTTCCTCCGCTCTTGCATTCCAACTCTACTCTATACTCGCTTTGCTTCACCCTCGTCGGCAGACAAGACCTCTATGTTGAGAGCCGCCCAAATTACCACCACCATTACCAACACACCTATTTTCTCCCCGTTTTATTCATATTAAGTTATAAATTAAATATTGTATTTGAAATATAAAATATGAGTAAAGCTTAAATTAAACTAGAATAATATTTATTTAATGTTGACACAAGTTTGAAACGCTTTGTGAAACATGACATATTTAGGAAACAAACCAGACGTCGTACATAAGGTGAATCTTTAAAGGTTTTTATTCGAAAAGTTTGAAGAAACCGTGAGTACACTTAACTCAACTGCTCTCTGTGTTTTTGACGTGGCGAGTGTTTGGAAAGTCGGCGGCTTCCAACACGGCTTAGCTTTCCCCGCCACACGCTCCCTCGCACTCGGTGGGAAATGTGCAGAAGACGCCGTCGAGGAGGAAAGCGATATTTCTTTTATCGGCGCTGCTCAGGCTGGCTGTTTTACGCTGCATCTACACCTCCGCGGCGCTGCGCCCGAGATAGAAGATGGCGACGAAACAGCGCCAGGGCAAGAGGAACATCGCGTGCTTGAACAACAGAGGCTTTCCGAGAGGCTGTGGGTCAGGTGGTACGTCATCGAGCAGCAATATCGCCTTTATGCTCTTCCTCGCCTTTTATTCGCGTCGATTTCTTAACTTATTAGTAACAGTTGCATTGGGAGACGACGCCATTACAGAATGTTTGCAATTTTAACGTTCCAGTCCGAAAAAAGTAACCCTGTAGTCGCCTACGTAAGCTAATTCTGTCATTGGATGGAGAAATTACTATAGGCCAGACATAATTAGTTATATGTTAGACGTGAATTACTATAGGTNTCGCCTACGTAAGCTAATTCTGTCATTGGATGGAGAAATTACTATAGGCCAGACATAATTAGTTATATGTTAGACGTTTTACATTATAAAAGNTAGACGTGAATTACTATAGGTCAGACATAATTAGTTATATGTTAGACGTGAACTAAATGATTATGAGCTACTCATTAAACTGAAAAGGACTTTAACAATAGAATTTATTGCAAAGGCAGAAACTTTGAATTATTATCTAGAAATAATTTGTTATATGAAATAATGAGAGAGACGTGTAAACATCACTTGACGCTGAATGCTGTCTTATGTATATCTCGGATCGGGAGGGTCCAGCCTGGCAGAGACATCTTGTCGGCTATTCTTAACGACAGGAAGAAATAGTATGTGTTTCCCGACCCAATGGTGTTGCGATTCCAACGCGACATCGGTTTTTCCAGAGTTCCTGGATTGGTTTGAACCAACTGAGCAAATATTAGTAACAAAGAATCACAGTAACTGACAGAAGTGAAACAGCTGCTTGGATCGTGTACTCACGCCGCACACGCCAACAACATGACGTCACCACCAACAACATGACGTCACCACCAACAACATGGCGTCACCACCAACAACATGACGTCAACACCAGCAACATGACATCACCACCAGCAACAAGGCGTTACCACCAGCAACATGGTGTCACCACCAACAACATGGCGTCACCACCAACAACATGGCGTCACCACCAACAACATGGCGTCACCACCAACAACATGGCGTCACCACCAACAACATGACATCACCACCAACAACATGGCGTCACCACCAGCAACATGACGTCACCACCAGCAACATGACGTCACCACCAACAACATGGCGTCACCACCAGCAACATGGCGTCACCACCAGCAACATGGCGTCACCACCAGCAACATGGCGTCACCACCAACAACATGGCGTCACCACCAACAACATGGCGTCACCACCAACAACATGGCGTCACCACCAACAACATGGCGTCACCACCAACAACATGGCGTCACCACCAACAACATGGCGTCACCACCAACAACATGGCGTCACCACCAACAACATGGCGTCACCACCAACAACATGGCGTCACCACCAACAACATGGCGTCACCACCAACAACATGGCGTCACCACCAACAACATGGCGTCACCACCAACAACATGGCGTCACCACCAACAACATGGCGTCACCACCAACAACATGGCGTCACCACCAACAACATGGCGTCACCACCAACAACATGGCGTCACCACCAACAACATGACGTCACCACCAACAACATGACGTCACCACCAGCAACATGACGTCACCACCAGCAACATGGCGTCACCACCAGCAACATGGCGTCACCACCAACAACATGGCGTCACCACCAACAACATGGCGTCACCACCAACAACATGGCGTCACCACCAACAACATGACGTCACCACCAACAACATGACGTCACCACCAGCAACATGACGTCACCACCAGCAACATGACGTCACCACCAGCAACATGACGTCACCACCAGCAACATGACGTCACCACCAGCAACATGACGTCACCACCAGCAACATGACGTCACCACCAGCAACATGACGTCACCACCAGCAACATGACGTCACCACCAGCAACATGACGTCACCACCAGCAACATGACGTCACCACCAGCAACATGGCGTCACCACCAACAACATGGCGTCACCACCAACAACATGGCGTCACCACCAACAACATGGCGTCACCACCAACAACATGGCGTCACCACCAACAACATGGCGTCACCACCAACAACATGGCGTCACCACCAACAACATGGCGTCACCACCAACAACATGGCGTCACCACCAACAACATGGCGTCACCACCAACAACATGGCGTCACCACCAACAACATGGCGTCACCACCAACAACATGGCGTCACCACCAACAACATGGCGTCACCACCAACAACATGGCGTCACCACCAACAACATGGCGTCACCACCAACAACATGGCGTCACCACCAACAACATGGCGTCACCACCAACAACATGACGTCACCACCAACAACATGACGTCACCACCAGCAACATGACGTCACCACCAGCAACATGACGTCACCACCAGCAACATGACGTCACCACCAGCAACATGACGTCACCACCAACAACATGGCGTCACCACCAACAACATGGCGTCACCACCAGCAACATGGCGTCACCACCAACAACATGACGTCACCACCAGCAACATGACGTCACCACCAACAACATGACGTCACCACCAACAACATGGCGTCACCACCAGCAACATGCTGGAAAGCCGTTTGCTAATCAGCTCCTGGTAACCTTCTCGCTAGCTGGCAGAGCAGCCATCAGGGAATCTTTTGTTTCGATAGCCAGTCAGACACATAGCTAGTTCCCACAGCCTCGCGTAGCCAATCAGAGTATAGTTACGCCCACCACGCCGTTCAGTCTCTGTATACAGAATACCAGGTAATTCACGGATACGGACCGCACCACACGAATATGTGATCAAAACTAAGTACATATTTGGAGTCGCACTGTTTTTCAGCAACGGACTATTAAAACTTCTAATTCAGTTACTTCCCAAGTGCGAAGGCGTACCAGTCACTCACCATTTGTCTGTTTACATTCGCTACATTTGTATTGAACATTGCTTATCATGTATTCCAGGACAATGAACCATATAGTGGTTTACGACTTACTTAAGGGAAACACATTAAGTCATGCGTTTACAGTATGAATTAATGTGAGAAGTTTTTATTCAAATGTAGTGAACATTTTAACAGACGAGCACTCTTTGACAGCTTACACACCGCGGATACACGTGCATTTGTTTCTGTTTATGTTTCGCTCCGTTGACCAAATGGATTACGAGATCCACTCGCCAGTAACAATCTTAGCCACGGCAACTTGTCACAAGATGAAAGAATGAACCGTTTGAGGTAAGATCATACGTCATAGTTTCTATTGTGCACTCTCTAAACCCCGAGTCAGTGGTATCCACCAGAGAAATAACATTCTCTGAAAGTCAGTTGATAGCCACTGCCGGCTGGCGAACCAAGCAAGTGACCTACGGCAGCGGAATTCTCGACATTCATTGGGAATAAAACATGAAATAAGCGGAGTTAGTCGTCGTACTAACCAGTTATCTAGCACTGATAAACAGTAGCTCAGTTTTCACCTGTTTACACTGATTTGGTTGTATTCTCACTGTCTCAGGTTTAGAGTGCAGCCAGTTAGTCGGAACAGCGGGAGCGGTGGACGATGTTTGTGGTTTGTGGTGTACTGCTGTGCCTTACCGCCTCCTTGCAACGTGGCCCCATATCTCCTTACTTCTCCCCTCTTATCATTGTGGCGTAGCTCAGAGGCACAGCGAGCTGGCGGCTACTGTAAGCTCTGTTTGCGTGAGGCGGAGGAGTATTCTCTAGCAGGGNCAAAGGTTCTTTTCAAAAGTATCGAAGATACCGTGAATGGATTATACACGTGCATTGGCTTATGTACGGGTCGTGTGCGTTCTTGGCTTCACTTAAGGCGCCCGTCTACCTGGCGCTTGAACTGCGTTGCGGAGTGTTTGAAATACACGTTTTGCAACGAAACTATTAAGCGTGCGTCCAACGTGCTGATCTACGAAAAGAACACACACTTCAGACAAGAGCTGTTAAGTACTTTCAAAATATCACGTACGTTAGAAAAATCAATTCAGAGTACTCCAAAACCGCTAAAAACGGCCTTTCCAAGGCGCTGTAGCTCAAAATGCACGCACCAGATACATACAAAACTACTATAGGGGCCTGCACTGAACCTTCCTAAAGACTTCCCACTAATAAAATAATATGGTCACCGCTGAAAGTCCCATAGGTACACGCAGCACGACGAGAACACTGCACGCCAGTTCAGAGCCTTGCGCGTGGCAGTGTCGCCCTTATCGCTCCCGCGCTTCTCGGCCTAGACGTGGGAAAAAGTTCCAGGTAGACGGGGGCCTTAAGAAATGATTATATTTTGTAAATTAAAAACAAGTCAAGCCGAAGTAGTCAATCAGAGCACAGAGACAGTTGTTGTTGGTGGGAAACTATATTTATTTCTTGGATTTAGGTTATGTCGTGTCGTGAAATCGTGTCCAATGAATTATTAAATCGGAAGACAGTATCCTCGTGTATTAAAAAGGAACAGTTCCTCGTTATGTTTTACTTATTTGAAGCGGTAATCGAATTCGCATTTCTTCTTCTTCGCTTCGTGTTTGTCCTACTGTGGACCGCGAAAAACAATTCGTTTGCTGGCCAGACTTTTCTTTTCCTCCCAGTTTTTCTTCATTATTTTGCTGATGTTCTTTCTTCTTTCATCTAACCAGTTCTAGGTCTTTGTTTTTTTCTGCAACCACTTAAATTCGTCAACGTTCCTTCTAAACACCCCCCTTATCTATGATCGCTCTAGGGTCGACTCCAACTTGTTTCGTGCCTTTTTTTGTTTCTTCCACACATTGTGTAGTCTGAATTCGCCTTTATTTAACCTTTTGTCCGATTTATTGGTCTAACTGTCAAACGTTGCCTTCGTTGTCCTCATGCTATAAGACAGTGAGATTATTTTAAAACGATTAAACAAGCAATAACCATAAATAATCCCGTATATTGAAAGTAATTTTAACCCACGTCCATTTTTTCTGCCTATATCGGCTGGTTTGTTTCCCACAATCCTGATTCGCTAGACTTAAGAGTTACTAGTACAATCGTAAACTTCTAAACGAATTTCCATGTACTTATTGGGTGAGAAGTGCAATTTGTAATTTTTTTAGTATTGAATCGTAAACCAGCCTTAAATAAATTTGTTGTACCGTAAAGAATTGTATTTGGTTTGTGTGATTTCCATTCCGCAACATTTTTTTACGTAGTCTAAGTCATAAATGCGCGCTGCCATTTCTTAACTTCGGAAATTATCAAGTTTCAGCTGCAGAATAAAAAAAATTAAAGTGAAAAAAAAAAAACTTTATTCATTCTTACTGTAATTTTGAACTTTGTAAGGAAGTTTTCTACCAAAATAAAACAAGAAGTTTGGTGCCACCGCGGGCGAGACGTAATTTATTTTCCTGTCATCATACAAGTTTCTTGAAACGTAATGAAATTGTCGCAACTTTATAAAACAACTCATCCTTTATCACTTATAACTTAACGAGCAATATGGATTACTGGGCCTTTGTTTTACACCGCAGTGGTGTTCACACAGTTTCGACACAGCAATAATGTCAACAATCAAGCTAGACTTGCTTGCTTTGCTATGGTAATTCACTGTTGCTAATATGGCATCTATCATTTCAAAAGAAGTGCTCAGTAATGTGGTGTGTGAAGTGCTAGGAGTGTTCACCAACTTAGGACTAGACTTCACCTATTACACACAACTTCTTCGTTTCCGTGTCATAATTATTGGAAATGTTTTATTATAGTAAATTTACAGTTTACTAATTCTTTCCACTTATGCATCTAATTTTCACTGTGTGTTATTTCCTGCTTGCAAAAAGGCAAGGACCTGTTCATAATATATATATATATATGTCCCAGACTTTTTACAATTAGCAAATAACACACAATTAAAATTAAGAACAATAATATTAAACAACTGGTAAAATACAAATTTTCTATAATCGTACATCGTCAGTAATTACTATTAATCCGAAATTATGACGCGAAAACGAAGAATATCTGCAAGAGAGATAAAACCGAGCCTTGAGTTTATTCAACAATACCCTAGTTCTTAGTTCCAGAGTTGGATTAACGGTGATGCATCAAGTAAACATCCCTGAGGTTATGAGAATCATAAAAAAGAGGGTATTGCACCTTTTCTTGTAAGACACAAATACTTGAAGCGAAGTAATTGAAAAAATGAAATATTTACTCATACTATAAGTATTATTACCTGCGTCAAGATTTTGTTGATGTGTTTGTGCGTGATTGCTGAACACGTCAACAGTGATTCGGGCAATCGCATTAAAGGCTTGGTAACAGTGACTCGGGCAATCGCATTAAAGGCTTGGTAACAGTGACTCGGGCAATCACATTAAAGGCTGGATAACAGTGACTCGGGCAATCACAGTAAAGGCTGAGTAACAGTGACTCGGGTAATCATATTAAAGGCTGGGTAACAGTGACTCGGGCAATCACATTAAAGGCTGGGTAACAGTGACTCGGGCAATCACATTAAAGGCTGGATAACAGTGACTCGGGCAATCACAGTAAAGGCTGGGTAACAGTGACTCGGGTAGTCATATTAAATGCTGGGTAACAGTGACTCGGGCAATCACAGTAAATACCGGGTAACAGTGACTCGGGCAATCACATTTAAGGCTGGGTAACAGTGACTTGGGCAATCACATTAAAGGCTGGGTAACAGTGACTCGGGCAATCACATTAAAGGCTGGGTAACAGTGACTCGGGTAATCAGGAAATGGAAAATTACGAGGGAAAGTATCTGTGATAATGTAACATGACGAATGTGAATGTTGTTCACGGAAAAGTGAGAACCTCTGAGATCACCCTTTGAGAGATATCACTGTTCATGTCTCCATGTTATAGAATGAAGTGACCCTACTGACTCACTCACGCATCAACGCACAACACAAATTGCTAGACGAGAATACATCTACATTTAGGAATGGCTTCCTCTTGTGGTGCAGCCGCCACTAAGAAACGATCGTTCGAAATTCGACTCCTAAGAAGATAAAAAAAAAAGTGGTGCAGCATATTTACGAGGATTCCTCAATAGCTCATTGACCTGACGAGATACCGTGGTGCAGCATATTTACGAGGATTCCTCAATAGCTCATTGACCTGACGAGATACCGTGGTGCTCTTAGCTCGAAAAGGGTACTTATCTAAAAGCCTAGAAACCAATTTCCAGAATTCTTGAAATTAAACTCCTTAGTGGGCGAAAAGCATTGATACCTTCAGTAAAGTTAGCAATGCATGATGGCATGGAAATCTTGATATTGGCAAAAATTGTTTGTGGTATTCATAAGCTGATCCTCATTTGCCGACTGTGAGGTCATTTTTTTTATCGGCGGGGGGAGGGAGGGTAGTTCGGTTGGGGACTTACTAAAGAGCCAATATAAACTGGAGTAGAAGAGAAATGCCGAATTCAGCGCAGGAAAAAGTTACTTAAATCGGAAGGTACCCCCCTGGGGCTCTAAATGACTTTTTGAAATTGATTTCGTCACTAAATGAAAAATGATTTCGTCACTAAATGTAAAATGATTTTGTCACTAAATGAAAATTGATTTCGTCACTAAATGAAAAATGATTTCGTCACTAAATGAAAAATGATTTCGTCACTAAATGATTTTGATGGAAATGCCGATCCGAGCTGCGCAAAAATAATTAGAAGCGAGAATTTTTTTTCATTTAAAGAAATGAAAATGTGTAATAAACAAAACATAACATGGATCAGTTACTAAATGCATTAAACAGCACCCGCCATTTTATGAAACTTTCCGACCTCACAATAGGGCAGTCCTACCCGATAAACCACGCTGAAATAAATGAAACCAAGTATGGTCCCAAAGTGGTAGTTACTTCAGGAAATTTTAAGGTGACCCTACCAGACAGATATGAATACATTTTCAGTACAAAACTGATAAGTGATGTCAATCGAGGAGGCACAAGTCTTGTGTATAAAGGATTGAAAAAATATGGTGACGCACAAAGGCATTCTATTCTGTTTGTATTCATATC
The DNA here is from genome assembly GCA_002778355.1 of Clitarchus hookeri. Taxonomy (NCBI): domain Eukaryota; kingdom Metazoa; phylum Arthropoda; class Insecta; order Phasmatodea; family Phasmatidae; genus Clitarchus; species Clitarchus hookeri. The sequence continues at coordinate 1,283 of NQII01003358.1, read as the reverse complement.
TCTATAAGGTTTTAATGATTGTTAAACCATTAAAACTCAATTACCGCTCTAACTTCGTGCAACATAGTCTAATTAAAAGTTTAGATATGCATCTCCAAATACGTCATATTAAAGTAGGTGAAACACCTAATTCTTTTTCTAAATCTTTCATTGCACTGTCTATAGAAATATTATTCATCTTTATTATCTTAGAAGAAAATATTGCAAAAGGTTTACGACCAACTTAATGACTCGCCAGGGACCTTTTATTAATTTTATTATTACGGCCTAATTTTGACACCAATAAAACTCCGTTTTTCGGAGAACTCCCACACCTCACCACTCGGCCGGCCCTTTTTTTTTTTTTTTTTAAGTGGTGAGGTGAAGGAGTTTTTTTTAAGTTCTAGTACCCCCTCTCAGTTGGTGTGGCGCCTACACCAACTGAGATTACCCAGCTATACGTCTGATACAATACTGACTACTGTAGAGAGTATTTATGCTGGGATTTTAAGGGGTAACATATAGTTGCATCTGCTACTCCTAGATCTACTAAGAGTACGAGCATTTATTTTATTAGCTCAAATTTGGAACGACTCGGTTGATAAACATACAGTGTGGATGCGGGCGCCTTCACACCCACACTGAAAATTTATCCGCTCAGCTCGGGATTTGAACCCACGAACCTTGCGTTAAGAGTCGGATGTCTAACCACTGAGCTAGCTGGCAAGACACTAGGCAAGGTTCTTCATACAACTTACATTGCTAGTCCCGCCGAATGAATTACGTTCAGAGCGTGTATACACTGACCTCGACTTCATCCTGGTTCACATATTACATCACAGATCCCGAGCGCGGCATTCGGAGATAGTGAGTCCATCCATGTCCAGAGTGCGGATACATCAACCACATCTGGGGTCACATATTACGCCACAGATAGCGCGGCCGTTTGTAGATAGCGAGTCGGTAAGGCGGAAAACCACCAAGAGAACTCGCGCGCNATTACGCCACAGATAGCGCGGCCGTTTGTAGATAGCGAGTCGGTAAGGCGGAAAACCACCAAGAGAACTCGCGCGCTCTGTGTGATGAAGTCAGATACACAATTCAATTGCATTTATCAACGAGCCTGACCTATATTCTTTAGTTTTTTTTATATCAATTCAGAGTACTCCAAAACCGCTAAAAACGGCCTTTCCAAGGCGCTGTAGCTCAAAATGCACGCACCAGATACGTACAAAACTACTATAGGGGCCTGCGCTGAACCTTCCTAAAGACTTCCCACTAATAAAATAATATGGTCACCGCTG
>NQII01003357.1:262621-272741 GCA_002778355.1 Clitarchus hookeri | reverse complement strand
TCACCCCTTTCCAATATATTTAATTGCTTCGCCAATGTTTCTCATTGTCCAATTACCCCACCCCACCACCAATTACTCTTCTTCATTCGACCTTCGTCTGCTTATCAGCTTTAAGTCGTACATAACCTGCCCCCGTACCCAATTAAACCAACAAAAACTAGCAAAATTATTATATTTTTTATTAATTTAGTTATTTATAAAAAAATCCCCCCATTTTTTTGCAAGTATTCAATACATAAAACATCCCAAGATGGTCAAGATCAAGTTAAGTGTTTGGATCAAACCTCAAAAATGGGTCACAACCCAGTCCCTTGTGCCAAAACAGACTATATTATTCTACNGACAAACGCACTTAGTGCTATAACAGCATAAGGGAGTCTGTCTTCTTAACCAGTCACTGATTTCTGAACACGCTAGTCAACAAGGTAAAGATGACTCTTAAGTGTTTGGATCAAACCTCAAAAATGGGTCACAACCCAGTCCCTTGTGCCAAAACAGACTATATTATTCTACTTGTTTACACGTAAGAACCACCTAAGTGACACTTTCGTATAAAGTGCTGGAATAAATTCCGTATAAATACATGGTGTATGAAACTTATAATGTAGGTTGTTAGACAAACTTTGGATGAATAATTAATGTGTTATAGTGAGATATAAGGTCCACAGTTCGAATACCGACACGAGTTTTGGATCTTTTTAATTAACTTTGTACGTGATTTTCTGTCTGTTTACATGATTATACGTAACTGACATAAAAATGTATGCAATCCATGAAAATATTAATTTTCTATCGAACTTGGAAAAAAACGTGTTATTTTTTCCCAGTGTTCGGTGAATATNTTTATGCAATCCATGAAAATATTAATTTTCTATCGAACTTGGAAAAAAACGTGTTATTTTTTCCCAGTGTTCGGTGAATATTATTGGAATTTATATTAAAGGCGAGACAGAAGTTTTAGTCATCGGATATAGGAATCAGAGTGAGATAATAGGATTGCAAATCGATTATGACCCGAGCCTNGTTTTGGATCTTTTTAATTAACTTTGTACGTGATTTTCTGTCTGTTTACATGATTATACGTAACTGACATAAAAATGTATGCAATCCATGAAAATATTAATTTTCTATCGAACTTGGAAAAAAACGTGTTATTTTTTCCCAGTGTTCGGTGAATATTATTGGAATTTATATTAAAGGCGTNAATATTAATTTTCTATCGAACTTGGAAAAAAACGTGTTATTTTTTCCCAGTGTTCGGTGAATATTATTGGAATTTATATTAAAGGCGTGACAGAAGTTTTAGTCATCGGATATAGGAATCAGAGTGAGATAATAGGATTGCAAATCGATTATGACCCGAGCCTTTGAAAATATTTTAGCTATGGTCGTACATTAATTTTTTACTGTTTAGTGTTCATGCGCGCGTGATATAAGGATTTAAGCCATGTCCAAAGGTGAGGTACGGTTTAGGGGCCGGAGTTCGAGACCCGAAAATAAAGAAAAATTATTAATTCACTTTTGGACTTAGAAAAAATTCAGAGACTGTTTTAGGAACTAACAATAAAGGCGAAAAGATGGTTTTAGCTATCGGATGTGGGGATCAGGGTAAGATAAGTGGTTCGCAATTCGATTAAGGACCCGAGTTTTTTAAGCCTTTCTAGCGATGTTCCTACATTAATTTTTCACTTTTTAATATTCATGCGCAACTGATAAAAAGTTTTAAGCAATTTACAAAGGTGATGTATGGCTTAGGGCCATGAGTTCTAAGTCTGAAACGGTAAAGAATATTAATTTTCTCTCGGTCTTAGAAAAAAAAACTGGCGGCTTTCCGAGTGATGGCAGAAAGCATATATAGAGCGCTGACGCACGCTGATACCTTAGTTGGTCAGGCGTCGAGAACTTAACATCGATTTGTAAGTATTATCTCGCTATACAGTGAAAATGGATTGTGAATACGAGGCTCTGCCTTTGACCTCATCGAACATGAAGCCGCGACCTGCATCATCGCTGTCTGATTGCCGACTGTGTCGATTCTGTGATCTAGTTTTTACCTTCGGTCAAAATACTAGTCGACATGAAAGAATAACCTGTACCAAAGAGTCATTTTCGCATGAAGAAGAATTACGACAATGGTCACACGCAGTTTATGCAAGGTGATACATTGAAGAATCACGTCAAGAACTATAACTATTCGGCTAGTGTGAGTCAGCAAGTGATGTCGTCCATACCTCTTGCTGTATCGATGGGTATCGATTCGACAGACGATTGTGACGAGATAGTTAATGTAAAGACGGGAAGAGTGCAGTAGAGTCGGTTTGTGTGGAATATGCGCTTGCAAGATTTTCTCGTGAAGTTGACGAACTTCAAAATAAATTGTCGTCGGTTCTAAATACTGATGATGACCATGTTACTCCTACAAAGAAAAGTAAACTTGATATTGATGATGAAACAGGTAGTAAAGACGATCATGAAGACAGCATAGATGAAAATGAACATGAAGACAGTGATAATGTTGAAGACGATGATGGCGATTTTCTCGACGCACTGACACAACCCTCCAACGCATTTGCTGCAATAAGTGGCACGAAGAAGGCGGAATACGTCGAGAATACTGGCTACCTATTTCCCGATGACCCGAATGAACTTGTTGATAGACTCAGATATTTATTGACCTTCAAAAACGTGAGTATTTCTTGCGGTTTGATGAGATATCTTCAATCATTATTAAACTGAAGCAACGGGGATATATCACACAATGTGATGAACTGCTTTCTTCTGAAACCATAATTACAAAATAACAATAAATTGCTATTATAAAATAATTGTTTTATTTATTTTTGTGTGTCATATCCCTTCATCCCTCACAACTTTAAAGTGGTGCTGTGAGCAATTGACTATTAACGGAAATATCCGCATACAGAATATTAATGAATACCTTACGTACAAAAAATTAATGAATAGTTGACTGCATACAAAACTTTAATTCTGTCGACATGTACAAATTTTAGAGACAGTTGGTAAACTTTGCTTTTTTTTATATGTATGGATATAGACAGACGATTAACCCTTGGATTGAAGATGGATTTATGGAAATATTGATGAAAAGATTGATGGGAAGATTGACAGATTGAAAGATTGTGTAACTTGTGGCGCGGATTGCGATTGTGGAGCAGATTGTGGTGCATGTGGTGCTGATTGTGATGCGTGTGGTACTTATTGTGGTTTGTGGTGCTGATTGTAGTGCGTGTAGTGCTGATTGATGGGAAAATTTATGTAAATATTTATGTAAAGTGTAGTATTGATGGAAAGATTGACGTGAATATTGTAAAATATTGATGGAAAGATTGAAATATTGCGGTGCTAATTTAAATATTGATGTCAATATTGTGAAAGATTGATGGAAAGATTGGATAATTGGTGTAAAGATTGAAAAATTAACGGATTGATCAAAATATCAATGGAATTATCGGACGATTGACGGGTTGATGGTCAAGAAGAGCACGAAAGTGAAGACTGTTTATCACCCTCATACAATCCAAGTCTCCAGGGTCTGCCAGTATTTGTATTTAAATTAATGCCAATTAAGCCTAAGGGCTTGGTTTATTCGTATAAACACACAGTTAAAAAAATCTGAGTAGCCTATTTATGCCTACAAAACTGTCGAGGCAGAGAATAATTTGCAGATTCTGACATCGTGTATTATTAGTCTTCAAGAGAGGGTGGCTGGAAATGTAGTAATTGAATGAGGGACTTTTGTATGTTTCCGCAATACCTTATGTATGATTTCGGCAAAATATATTTTAAAAAAACTGTATTTAAAAGTAATTTTTTTTAAATCGGATAATAAATACAGATGTACTGTTTAACATACCGTATGAATATAAAACCAATATGGCCACCACTGCTCTGCCCTCGAAAACGATCCCCCCAAATCTGTCCGATGTATCGGAAATTGCCTTTCGGGGGAGCGTTTTTGTAGCTGGGGGGATCGGTGTATTTTTTTTTTTTTTTTTNTTTAAGGGAAAAAGGAAAAATTTAAGGGAAATTTAGTCGATTTTAAGGGAAGGAAAAATTTTTAAGGAAAAGTGGCCGTAGGGGGACGGGAATAACAGAGCATGAACAGCTCCAATCTCCGGTCCCAGGCCCCGTTGTGCCATAACATACTATATTATTCTACTTATTGCCTGTGCTTTTTTTGTTAAAAAGTGTTTATCGGACAGAGCGTACGAGCTCAGTTCGTCTTTATGACACTGTTACGTCATCCCGCGACAGCATGTACAGTATTTTTGTCGTTGCATGTCATCGGACGAATTTTTTCGCGTTCNTTTTTTTGTTAAAATGTGTATCGGACAGAGCGCACGAGTTTCAGTTCGTCTTTATGACACTGTTACGTCGTCCCGCGACAGCATGTACAGTATTTTTGTCGTTGCATGTCATCGGACGAATATTTTCGCGTTAAAAATATATGTTTACTCCGTAACTGATGCTTGCAACTATAACGGCCCCTTACTTCCAACGTGATGGTTCTCTTGGCGCCATCTGTGCTTTTATTATTACGGCTTTTTATAACGTTGTATTTATAATCGACGACGTAAATATTTCGAGAATTCCATCGATAACGGGTTCGATTAAAAGTAATTGTTTCCTTGTCGCAATGCTATGAAAAGATTGTATATTCTTGAACACGCCCTGTGTAACTGTGAGCCAGGAATAAACAGGAAGCAGGGGTGTGACCTAGTCATAAACAAAACGTTACAAAGGCTTCGCGCTATAGCAGCAACCAGTACACAGTGAGTGTGTGAAGATATTTTGGTGACTCTCAACATCGAGGTCTTGAGAGCGTATGGTGCAGCGCCGGAATGTAAGGGCGGGGTAAACGGGAGATCCCAGAGAAAGCCCGCCGACCAGCGGCATCGTCCGGCACGATTCCCACATGCGAAAATCCGGACCCGCCGGGAATCGAACCCGGNCAATGTGATGAACTGCTTTCTTCTGAAACCATAATTACAAAATAACAATAAATTGCTATTATAAAATAATTGTTTTCTTTATTTTTGTGTGTCATATCCCTTCATCCCTCACAACTTTAAAGTGGTGCTGTGAGCAATTGACTATTAACGGAAATATCCGCATACAGAATATTAATGAATACCTTACGTACAAAAAATTAATGAATAGTTGACTGCATACAAAACTTTAATTCTGTCGACATGTACAAATTTTGGAGACAGTTGGTAAACTTTACTTTTTTTATATGTATGGATAGAGACAGACGATTAACCCTTGGATTGAATATGGATTTATGGAAATATTGTTAAAGATTGATGAAAAGATTGATGGGAAGATTGACAGATTGAAATATTGTGGAACTTGTGGCGCGGATTGCGATTGTGGAGCAGATTGTGGTGCATGTGGTGCTGATTATGATGCGTGTGGTACTTATTGTGGTTTGTGATGCTAATTGTAGTGCATTTGGTGCTGATTATGATGCGTGTGGTACTTATTTGTGGTTTGTGGTGCTGATTGTAGTGCGTGTGGTGCTGATTGATGGGAAAATTTATGTAAATATTTATGTAAAGTGTAGTATTGATGGAAAGATTGACGTGAAGATTGTAAAATATTGATGGAAAGATTGAAATATTGCGGTGCTTATTTAAATATTGATGTCAATATTGTGAAAGACTGGATAATTGGTGTAAAGATTGAAAAATTAACGGATTGATCAAAATATCAATGAAATTATCGGACGATTGACGGGTTGATGGTCAAGAAGAGCACGAAAGTGAAGACTGTTTATCACCCTCATACAACCCAAGTCTCCAGGGTCTGCCAGTATTTGTATTTAAATTAATGCCAATCAAGCCTAAGGGCTTGGTTTATTCCTATAAACACACAGTTAAAAAAATCTGAGTAGCCCACTTATGCCTACAAAACTGTCGAGGCAGAGAATAATTAGCAGATTCTGGCATCGTGTATTATTAGTCTTCAAGAGAGGGTGGCTGGAAATGTAGTAATTGAATGAGGGACTTTTGTATGTTTCCGCAATACCTTATGTATGATTTCGGCAAAATATAAAAAAAAACTGTATTTAAAAGTAATTTTTTTTAAATCGGATAATAAATACAGATGTACTGTTAGACATACCGTATGAATATAAAACCAATATGGCCGCCACTGCTCTGCCCTCGAAAACGATCCCCCCAAATCTGTCCGATGTATCGGAAATTGCCTTTTGGGGGAGCGTTTTTTTAGCTGGGGGGATCGGTGCTTTTTTTTGAGGGAAAACATGAATTTTTTTTTAGGGAAAAGGGGAAAATTTGAGGGAAATTTAGTCGGTTTTAAGGGAAGGAGACATTTTTAAGGAAAAATGGCCGTAGGGGGACGGGAATAACAGAGCATGAACATCTCCAATCTCCGGTCCCAGGTCCCGTTGCGCCATAACATACTATATTATTCTACTTATTGCCTGTGCTTTTTTTGTTAAAATGTGTATCGGACAGAGCGCACGAGTTTCAGTTCGTCTTTATGACACTGTTACGTCGTCCCGCGACAGCATGTACAGTATTTTTGTCGTTGCATGTCATCGGACGAATATTTTCGCGTTAAAAATATATGTTTACTCCGTAACTGATGCTTGCAACTATAACGGCCCCTTACTTCCAACGTGATGGTTCTCTTGGCGCCATCTGTGCTTTTATTATTACGGCTTTTTAATAACGTTGTATTTATAATCGACGACGTAAATATTTCGAGAATTCAATCGATGACGGGTTCGATTAAAAGTAATTGTTTCCTTGTCGCAATGCTATGAATAGATTGTAGATTCTTGAACACGCCCTGTGTAACTGTGAGCCAGGAATAAACAGGAAGCAGGGGTGTGACCTAGTCATAAACAAAACGTTACAAAGGCTTCGCGCTATAGCAGCAACCAGTACACAGTGAGTGTGTGAAGATATTTGGGTGACTCTCAACATCGAGGTCTTGAGAGCGTATGGTGCAGCGCTGGAATGTAAGGGCGGGGTAAACGGGAGATCCCAGAGAAAACCCGCCGACCAGCGGCATCGTCCGGCACGATTCCCACATGCGAAAATTCGGACCCGCCGGGAATCGAACCCGGTTCGCCTAGGTGGGAGGCGAGTATTCTGACTACTACACCACCGCGGCACCCAACTCACTTTCAAATAGTCTTGGATACCAGTAAAAGTGCGTGACCTCAAAGTGTTCGCTTGGAGAACTATGCCCGAGCCACAGAATCCTAACTAATATTATAAATGCAAAAGTGTGTTTGTTTGTCCTTCTTTCACGTCGCAACGGAGCAACCGATCGACGTGATTTTTAGTACAGAGCTAGTTAGAGGGCCGGGAAGTGACATAGGCTACTTTTTATCCCGAAAAAATATATCATTCATAATTGAGGTACAATAGCCAAAGAACCAGGAACATACAATTTTCACATCCTGGACTGCCTTGTAAGAAGTGCCAGCTATCTTGCTTGACAGCATTCATGGATTGTTGATGTTCTATTTGTGCAATTTAACTCTTTTAGACGGGAAGTGCAGGAGAATCGTATTTTTCGGCTTACATTTTGTTCAGATTTTTTTTTTTTTGTGAAATTGTCTTACCGTTAAATTTTTACCCCAGATTTTTCTCTTTCTATTTTTACACATTATGCGAAACTCACATTACGTATTAAAATCTTTCTTCTTTGTTAGNGCTCACATAACGTATTAAAACCTTTCTTCTTTGTTAAACCAGTTTACACAATAAATAAAAATATAACTTGTAAGTTCACGAAAGATCCTAAAGTTCACAGGAATTTAACTACATGGAAAATAAGGAAACAAGTGTTCGTAATTTCATTAATAGTTCTAGATTATGTTTTTTGCAGAAATTTGCCCTAGTTTTGCATGACGAGAGCATCTTATGAAGAAGGTTTATTCCTAACACGAAAAAAAAAACTGGGAGGAGGGAGGTTGTTTTGTCCCCCTGCTGGGAACGTAGGAGAAATTTATCACCAAGAGCAGGCAGACGAAAGAAAGAAGAGAAGAGCGATAGACGGGTCGTGGAAGGGCGGGAAGGAATGTGGAAACAATATTTAAGAGTTGAGTTGCTAAGTGTGTGCGCTGATGGGACGAAGGAAAAATGTTGGGTGTGGAAGGGGAGGGGGGTTGAAAACGTGTTGAGGTGTCAGGAACGACGTTATTAACACGAGCAGGGCCGGGCGACTGCCAACAGATGCTCATTTTTCACTCGGGCGCTGCTGTCTCATTATTAGCTGCAACCCCTCCGCACTTCCGGGACCAGACATCCACGACCTTGTAAGGGAGGGAGCGGTGGCCGGGGGTTATGGGGGTGTTGAGTTAACATTCCTTGGGCCACCGCCAAACTTTCCCCTCCCAGTCGTCGGAATATCATGTCAGCGTGCCCCACCCCCGTTTAGCCCATCCGGTGCCATCTGGGAATGGTGAGGCGCGATTAAAGCTTGCATATACAGTGAGCGTGTGAGTGAGTGAAAGAAATTTGGGCGGCTCTTAACATCGAGGTCTTGAGAGGTGATTAGGATGAAGTGAGGTGAGTATGGAGCAGCGCTGAAATGAAAGGATGTGGTAAACGGGAGATCCCAGAGAAAACCCGCCGACCAACGGCATCGTCCGGCACGATTCCCACTTGCGAAAATCCGGAGTTAACCGGCCGGGGTTTGACCCCGGTTCGCCTTGGTGGGAGGCGAGCAGTCTAACCTCTCAGACACCGTGGAAATATTGTTTTAATTCTTAATTCTAGCCAGTGGAAGCAGGCGGCAAGCCTGTTATGTTTACCTTTGTTCTTAACTTAACTTTGTATATCAAAATCATATTTAAGGAGATCATACTTCAAAGCCGACATTTTCTATTAGAGAAGCTTATTTTTGTGAGCAAATGTAATCGTTAGCACGTGCACACACACGACGTTTTAATGTTGTTAATGCATACGTTGCGATGAACAACCGTTTCCCGCCAACACCGTCTGCTGTGCTCTGAACGGTCGTTGTCTCGCAAGTTTCACTTAAGATATAATATATGTATATTTCTTTCAATGCTTAAGGAAATCCCAACTAAGTTCCATTGTAAACCAATACATGAGGTAACACACTGTAGTTTCTTCTGCACTCGTCTTAAGGCGTAATTTATTGCTTACATTTTCTATTGTAAACCTAGCTTTTCTTCAGACTTCGCAGCTTGCGCTAATTGAAGTGCGCAGGTGTGTTTAAACGCAGTCGAATCAAATAAATTATCTGGTAATAGTGTACAGTTGTTACCAAGAATAACATAAATTAATTGTAGATATCTTCACTGTGTCAAAATTATTTCATCTCTTCTGGAATGTTTGTCGTCTTCTAGCCTACAAAGCGATAATTATGATAATTTACGAACAATGTGTAAACAAATTTGCATTATTTGTGACAGTAAGCAATTCTTGTGTGTNCCGATAATTATGATAATTTACGAACAATGTGTAAACAAATTTGCATTATTTGTGACAGTAAGCAATTCTTGTGTGTTAACTTTGTGGCATATTTAAAAATTATAATTTACTTGTCCTAAAAGTAGTTATGTTCTCTGTGCCCCATGTTTTATTGAATGAATAAATTGTTCTTTCGTTTACGACCACTCATTTTGTTTGCATGAATATACTATACGAACGAAATATATTTTATAACATGTAAGTTCATCTTCATAAGGATGGGTGTTAATTCATACAGCAAAATTAGTTTCGATGCGTACATCGTGGGTATTTTATCCTCTTTACTAGCATTTCCCCCTACCACTTAACATTGTTACTTTTAATATGTTGGTAAGATAATAGCAGTATGTAGTGTATCATATTTTCAAAACAGTATGTCTTCCGATATTTAAAAAGTGTTTTATGAAGTTTTCGGTGCCTAAATTCTGCGAGAGGCGTGAGTCGTTTTAAGCCGGCACTACACGATACCCAATTTCTGCTACCTTATGTTATACTCATGGGCACAACAGAAGGTATGCGAGTTTATATAGCAGAAGAAAAGAAATAACGCATCAGTTCATACCCACACGTTACCTAAAGTGCTAACAGAAAATTGTAAATGGTAGGCAAAACAATTC